>JXSR01S002930.1:3919-17575 GCA_000969725.1 Ophiothrix spiculata | reverse complement strand
GTTAATGACTTTATCCGTGATGATATTGATGGAATTTATTCAAAATTGTCTTCAGAAAATATATAGGAGACCTTCTTTAGTACAGGCCAAAATGGCTCTAGGTATAACCCGGAGCCGAAGTTTATCTCATATTGTTTTGCCATGTCTTTTTGCATGTAAGAAACATTTTGTGCAAGTAACCTTTTGGGGCAAGTGACCTTTTTTGCTAAAATTGAGCACTGGCACCAGAACAAAGTTCTGTTTTGTCACAAATAGGTTATTTTAAAATAGTCACATTTGGTAAAGATCAAAAGTCACATTCAGCAAAGTTCAGACAGTAGTGACTGACTAATGCCTTGGTTTGTCCGAAAAATATGTCTCAATGTGCCAAGAATTATATGTAAAAGTTGCAAAATTAGTCACGCACGAACATAAAACATTGCTTGATAGTCTATCCTTTGATACGTGTTACACGCACGCATTAAAGAATACGTTACACGTAAGAGAAAATACAAGGAATAACCTACTCTACTTGTAAGTAGACCAACACTGCAGAGCTCTGTTTTTGAATACGGTTCAACAATTTTCCTACATGTCCTATGCACCGACAATCTCACGTGCTTTTTAAAAAAATAAGTAGTTCCAATAATTGTAACTGAGGACCTTTGATTACAAGAAACCTGTGCCAGTAGGGACGTGCACAAAATTGTCAACTTTATGTTTTGTGAAATTTTAATTCGTCCTGAAAGGTATTAAAATTACCATCAAAACGAGGGGTCAGTCACTTGATATGAGCAACAAGTGGCAAAGTTATGGATGGAAAACATGTACATTGAAATTGGGCTCTCCTATGGGAAATTTGTACACATGCAGTTTTAATAATAATAATAATATCGGCTTTTTTATAGTGATTTTCCATTTGGATCCTAGATCCTTTTGATCAAACCGCTTATGATTCGCTGCAGGTAAATCATCACAGTCAATTCACTTCATTTAGTGAGTGCTTCTGAATTCAGAGCACATCCTATCGGTACTGAGATAGTAACATTCACCCTTTTGCAGCTTCCCATAACCTGGGTGGGGCAGACAATGATGGAATTATTATCAGTTGACAGTTTTAGATGCAGGAGGAAGAATGGAGTGCCCGGAGAAAAACCTGCGGAAGCTAGTATGGATTGAAAACCAAATGCACATACAGCGCCGGGACTGGGAATCGAACCCGGGACTCATTGGTGCAAAGCGAGGGAAGTACCGCTACGCTAACCTGCTTCCAGCTTTCCTTGTTTTGATTCATTTTCAAATCTGGCGCAGACTAGCAGGGCTCCTAACAAACATGGGCTTTTTTTATTTCATTGCATGTGTTTGGTATCATTTTACAGGTATAGTTTCAAAGAAAATGCACATTTCCTTTTATCCCTTGAACCCAAGTTACAGAATTGAAGTTGGAGCTTAAAAACTCTGCTGGCACAGTTTTTCAACATGTTACCCTCAATGTTTATCGTTATATGCATAATTCAATGTCCAGAAGTATAATTTCAGAATTCTAAGTGATTGAAGTTACATAGTGAAAATACCCAATTTTCAACAAGAGTATCATCTCACTTATTGACAAATCTTTGTGTGTCTATAGATCATTCCATCCACCGACATGCATGAATAATAATAATATGTGTTTTTTTCAGTGAAGTCATTCAACATATATTCTCAATAAAACTAATTATGTCTTTTCTTACAGGAAGTGGGAAGAATGAAAATGGAACTCTTTGCAGATACAGTCCCCAGAACTGCGGAGAACTTCAGACAGTTTTGCACCGGAGAATACAGGTATTCAGTAGAATGATAAGATTAACAACAGCCTCTTACTTGACAGGAGTGAAACTGTATAAAAGAATGCACCATGTGCTGAAGTTAGGATTGTCCATGCTCATGATGGGATGCCGGTGAGTTGGACTCCCGACTTCAGCTCAAGGTGCAGTATTTTTCTATTTCACAAGTGCAAATTAATAAGCAGATGATGATAAGAAATCAAATAACATGATTACTCTATAATTTGTTGTTTCTACATAACACAGATGTTACAACTTAAAGCGCCATCATTCTTGAAACCACAAAAGTTATTACGGAACACCATGAGCGCCATACCAGCCACCACATATTTCCGCTACACTATTATTCAAGGTTGCATTATCAATTTTATCTTACCTTGAAACTTGCCGAACATGCAAGTACGAGTGTCATTCAAAAAGTTCTACCTGTTGTATCATAACTTTTGTTGTAATAAAGGTAGCTACTTGAAAATTGGCAAACATATAGTTAAAAATGTCACCTACACATGGTGTAACAATCATATCAATATCTTTTCTAGATTTCTTTAAGTTACCCGAACACCACAGTAAGCTTCGGTACATCGGAAACGGTCAAAGTATGTGCAACATTTTATAAACTGGATCAAATACAGTGAATTGAAAAGACCATAATATAGCCATGTAATATTGCTATACAGTGAAAATTTTATTATAAAACATAAGAATGAACATACAATTATGCGGGATGTTTAAAAAAGCTGTCCCAAACTGAAAATAATGGTCATTCACAAGCATAACAATAATAAGAATAAATAGCGCCTCCCAGCAATAATATTAAAAGCACCAAAGACACAGTTTACGAAAAATTGACCTTAATAAAACAAGATGTAAAATGGTGGCATTATGAAGCTTCATTTTAAATTATTTTCATGGTAGATACCAGGGGGAACCAAATTCATTTTTTTGACTGAAAAATGTGGTGAAGTAGCTTTAACTGTTGCCTTTTACATAAAAACGCACTTGGAGAAGTCAGGCTACAGAGAAACACACTATGCTGATATCCGTAACCTGAAAGGGTAACAGACATCCTTTCAAATATTGGGATACTGGGTAATTTCTATTTGTTACAAGTTTACTTTATCAATGATAAATAAATTGTTGGACTGTTAAGTACACATTCATTTTAAATTTGTTCTGTAACTTTCATAAATTTTTGGTACGGTACCGTATACAAATGGTTGATCATACATGATATAATTTCAGGTGTAATATCATTAGATATTTCACCGTTTCCGGTGTACTGAAACTTACTGTGGTTTTCAGGTAACCTACAGAAATCTAGATAAGATTTTGACATGTTTGTTATGTGTAGGTAACATTCTTAGCTACAGAATGTCCACGAATGATTTATACCCGGATATCAAATTTATTTGTGGACCAATGGGCAAAGTTTTGGTCAAATCTTGTTGATTTTCCAAAGTTAAAACGTAAAATACAATTTAAGAATTGATTGTCTGTGATGGATATGAAGTTTGTTCTGGAGAAAGAAATAACGATTTTGGTCCAGTTACGCTTGAACAGCTTTACATAATAAAAGGTACATATCATGTTAGACCTAATATTTATTAAGGAAATCCACCTAGAAACTTTACATTTGCCATTTCTAATGACAACCGGAAGTTAGTAGTTTTGATGGGTATTATGGGTAATAACTTAATATAAGGACCAGTATTTGTCGACGGAGACCTCGACGCGCGGTAGTATGTTGACATAATCAACATAATTGTTGTTCCTCAACTTGCCCGCCCTGCAGTGTCCTGCTCCATATCTGATTAAGACTATCTCGCTATTCTGAGTAGGAAGAGATTCAGAAGTCTGCAAGTTAATGCTTTTAGTAGATCATAGTAAATTGCAAAAGCAAGGAAAGAAGATCTGAAGTTGGTCAAGTTGTATTCATTAACTTTAAAAATTGGTAAGTGTGCATATTACAAGTACTATACCTGCATGATTATTTGTACAAAACCACATTTGTATCGATTTTCAATTACCTCATCGCACAAAGCAATGAAGCATGATATTTTGATGAAAATTATGGAAAATGTAGAAGACTTATCCACTATTGTAGAAAAGTGGTTGGTTTTATGAAAATTTATGATTTAATATTTTTTCGGATTTTTTGAAACCGGGTATAAATCATTCGTGGACAATCTGTATATTCATGCCAATTTTCAAGTAGCTACTTTTAATAAAACAAAAGTAATGATACAACAGGTAGAACTTTTTGAATGAACCTCGTATGTTAGGCGTATAAAGGCACAAATACTTACTTGGGGTGTATTTTTTATAAATTATGATAAGCGCTAAAATGATAATTTTACTCAAAGTGGGTGCTTTTTTCGCAAGTTTTCCCGAAAATACTTGGATTGGCAGTACCACTTTTCACATGCTGAGACAAGTGAAATGATATGTTCCTGTAAGCTTCTATTGTATTTTGAGCTGATTTGATCTTTGACCTCTTATAACAGGCCAGATGGTATACCAATAGGCTACAAAGGATCAACATTCCACAGGGTCATCAAGGATTTCATGATTCAGGGAGGCGATTTTGTTAAAGTAAGTTTTAATCATAATATGACAAAACAGTTAACAAATAAAGGTCTCACAACTTCCTTTTTTTTGAATGATGGTAGCCTGTGTCCAGTATCCACCGATCTTCAATGCCTACTATCCATTGAATTTTCTGGGATTCTGCGTCATCTGACTGAAAGTTGTTGATTGGTCAGATGACAAAATGGTGTCAAATGCTGACGGAAGTTGATGGCATCCCTTGCTCATCAAGGCTTTAAAGCAATACTATAAAGTGTTGAAAATGGAGCGCCCCCTGTCACCCATTACTTTTGATTTTTTTAGGCTTATTGGGTTTGTTTTTGGTAAATATGAATACCCTCCAAACGATTTGGATCAAAGATGCTTACTTTTTCTATTATGGCCATTTGTTGAATTAAATTCAGGATCCCGATTTTAATCCCATATGTATTAGTATAGGAAACTATGCATGTGCTTTTTATCCATTTTTTGGTGACTAAACAATTTTTTCACAAAATACACTTGAAAATGCTTTTAGATAGACATTCCTCCATTTTATGCTATTTTTACTATAAACCATTTTTGATCAAAATCTTATAGTATTGCTTTAAGTTTTAAGTGTTCTGGCATTCCTTCCTATGTAAGTGGATGGGCAGATAGAGCAGGAGAGTTCATACACTACGCCACATTTGTCCATTTTGTGCGCTTTATCCTTTGGATAATTATTTACAAGACTGCTGGGATCAACCCAATTCACAGCACTAACCCTAAAGCGGTAGATATACTTTGTTATTTTTGTAGTTTGTAGACATTTTCATTCAGAATTTTTCTCATGGTGATTGGTTTTTAAGAATGGTGTAAACTTTCATTCTGAAAGAACATTTTCCCCTGTACAATTTCACCATTTATCATAACTATCATTGCAAGAAGAGATTAGCTTACCATGAATTATAGATCTAGGCCATAGAATCGGTATCAAACATTATACTACCCATCAGTAAGTACTTGAAAATGTGCTATGTGGTGAAAAATAGGTCTCCATTTAATACATTCTCCATAATGTGAAAATTTAGAATGAAAATTCTCATTCAGAATTAACAGTTTACTCCATTCTTAAAAACCAACCACCATGAGAAAAATTCTGAATGAAAATGACTACAAAAATGACGAAGTATATCTACCGCTTAACCCTACCAAACACCAAAAAAATCACAAATCACAAAAGTAATTAGGCAAATCATCTAAGTCCGAATACCTCATAGACCCAAGTTAGCAATTATCACGAGATCGCTGCCATGACGCTGCCTGCTCAGTGGCTTTACATAGTGATAATGGGGCTGGGATGTGAGAGGTACCGGGTTCAAATTCAGGGGAAACCCGCCATTTTTAACCTGAAGATTTCCAAGGAGATAGTTTTTAAACGGCGAAGTGACGTAGGGTGTTAGGGTCAAGAGAGGAATTGTGTGTTTACTTTAACAACATGAACAATACATTGTCAGTCCAGTCTATTACAAACTGATTAGTCTTAATTAATCGTTACAAGGTTCAAGTTTATAAGATCACACCACCATCAAATAGGTATACCATATACCTTATTGTTCCTATTAATCGCCCAAGGGGGCGACATTTCAAGAATGGTGGGCGATTATTAATTTTACAGAACGATTTTCTACATCTTAATTTGCACAAAATTGCCACGTAAGCTTAACAATTACGGTAACTTACTGTTATATGGCCATCGAAAACCCGGAAGTACTGAAAATGTTCACATCATTGCGACCTCGTTGATAAACTTCTGGTACCGTTTCCTGTTCTCGTGATTGTTGATGAGCTTAATGATACGATATTGCTTCAAAATTGAATGTTTTTAACACTTCTCTTTAAGGTTTTTTTTTTTTGGGGGGGGGGGCGTTTAATAGAGCATGGGCAATGATTAATAGGAACAATACGTTATTTTGGTCACAATTTGAAATGGTCTATTAACTTTTTTTCTGTAGCTGGAATAGTTATCATGGTCATATATATGTCTCTGCTCTTTTCCAGGGTGATGGCACAGGAATGAAAAGTATTTATGGCTTGCAATTTGCAGATGAAAACTTCAAGAGGAAACATGATGGTCCAGGGTTACTATCCATGGTGAGAATAGTTGGTCCAAAACCAAAAACTATGTGCAATCAGTTTTCAATAACTGGTCGATAATATGTACAGTGGAAACACGGTAACACAAAAACGCATAGCCCCTAAAACCGCGTAACTCGAAATGAACTTAAAACCTCGACTTTTCCCTCATGTATTTTTCATGTTTAACCCGAAAGAAATAGTACGAAACCCGCTTAAGTCGAAAGCTAGTGACCATCCCTACTGTACATTTTACATTGCGTCCTCGAAAGATAACACGAAAACCCTGCATGAAAAGTATACTCGCTGTTATCTTATACATTCAAGTTTTCAAAACATCGATGTATAATAACATCGCAAAAAACACCCCTTCTTGAATATCTTGAGTCGGTTGCTAGACCAATGTGGCCGATTTTGATGTTTTCTGGCGCTGTACGGCTTGATTTAATTTGGTAATTTTGAAGTAAATGTGGGAAAATTTGATGTTTTAAGTTAGCGATTAGTCTTTTAATACAATATTTCATTGATTCATGTCTGTCCGTGAGATTTTTCTGACGTTTAGGCTTTTAAGTAAGCTTACAGATGCCCCATGCTATGTTTACTCGAAATTTGCCTAACATTAAAGCACACTCTTGGCCCGGACAATTTCGTGTTAACGAGTTTCTACTGTAGATGTAGTAGTTCTAAGAGATTGATGACCACTTGTAAATGTAATAGATGTCTCTGATTAACTATTGCCAACACCCGTACACTACGCAACCACTATGCTACCTTACAGTTGCTTCTATACTCTATTATACTCCATTATACCTTGAGGTATGCAGTAAGCAATGAGACTCTGTTACATGATCCATCTTTTATGATCCAAATTTTATAGGGGAATCAGTACTCGCCACCATTTTGATTTCACCGTCGTCTGAATCCTTTAGCCTTTTTTTAGGACGGCAACCACCTTAGATTGTTGCTCATGGAGGGTGAGTTATTGTAACTCCGGCATTTTACGGCTCCGCGTGTCGTACTTCGAGAGTCTACACAACGGATTAGCGGGAAAATTGAGCAAGAGCAGAGCAAGTCGCAATACTTGAAACGCAGACCAGTTTGCGCATGAATCAAAATGCACACGCTATATATGCGTCTAGTGAAGATTTATGCAATCTGCCTGGATATCGGGCCAAACTCAGAATATATCCGGAGGTACAATAACTCTGCTCCATGAGCGATACAATATAGCGGCGTGTCCAGATTTCCCTATAAAAATTCAATGACAAGAACCCAACAATTTGGTACATGTGCTCCAAAAGAATCTTAGTGTGAGTAGGAGTGGTTATGCAATGCCTCATACCTATTTACCAGTACTGTAAACTGGGGTGACTTTGAACAAAGTTTTGACAAGGTGGGTTATGAACGAATCTTCTTGCCAGATAAATGTTTGTACAGGATTTCAACTATCAACCATTGGTGATTGAAATCTTTTATAGACCACCATCAGGCAAGATGTGTCGCAAAACCCCTCGGCAAAGTTTTGTTCAAAGTCACTATTACGCTCAAAGTCACCCCAGTTTATGGTACAGCGTAGCTGGGAAATCCTTCCGACTTTAGCCAGCTTGGAAGAGCCTCATTTATTGCAGCCAACACACAAATCAAAGTACCACCATTGATCATACTGATAAAGATATGCAATGGGCACAAGCCTGTCATAATTACTAACTTTAAGGTATGAAAATTATCAACTTTTCAGCTGATTTCAGTTTTTTGGTTTTTTTCTTTTGATAGCTTTTACTTGTTAAATCAGCCTATTTTTAAATCATTTGGTGCAAATTTTGACCCTTTCAACCCTTTTTTAAAGTCAATTTTTATAACAGATTGGGAACAAAACATCACATTTTAATGATCAAAAATAACAAAAGCTAGCAGCCAGCTTAGGAATCACTTAATTCAAACTGACCTTCCAGGACCACTGGTTGTAGCCTATCCTTATTGTTTTAAACAATAACAACTGATCAGAGCAAGTGGTTCATGGCTTTCAGCTGCTGGTTGAGTTTTGAAGCAGCACCTTAGTATACTTTGATCAACACTAAGTAGGCGGGAATTGTGAGGCTTTTCTTCATCCGCAAGTAAAAATAATCTCAGTTTCACGTGCGCCGTAGGTAATGATCGCGAGTCACACGTGTAACGCTCGCTGCGTCCCCTGCAGTTGTGTTGTGTTCAGCTACGCACACGCTTATCTGTATCAATTCACGATGTGAAAAGTCCCGCCTATTTGGTGTTGATCAAAGTATAGTTATGGGACTTATCTCTCCAGTAACTGTGTCATTCGCCAGTCTGTCATGCGTACACCCTTACAATGATACTTTTGTGTAGTGAACATTTCAATCATGGTTGAAAGATAAATAGCATGAACCAGGTGTTATAATATTAATAATCAGACTGAATTCAATGCCTGTAATCACTTTGTCGAAAGAGCTTTATGGTGATCTTTTTTAGATTTTTAACACCCTTTTAACCGCATCACCTTTTGAAAACTTGTACATTTTTTTTCTCTTCAGGCTAACAGTGGCCCTGGAACAAATGGCTGTCAATTTTTCGTCACATGTGCCAAATGTGACTTCCTTGATGGTAAACATGTAGTCTTTGGAAAAGTTACAGACGGTCTTCTAGTAATGAGAAAGATAGAGGTAAGGATACTTCATAGATTTACAGGGGCGATGCCGGTCCATGTAATGGCGTCGTCAGCCATGGGCTCAAATTGGGGGTATTTGGGTCCGTTCGAGAGAAGTCGAATCTTGATCGACAATAAGTTGGCGCTATATATATGTTGTTGTGCATCTTCCAAGATCTCAGCAGAGATGCAGATGCGTAATTTAAGTCTGTCTTATTCAGACAGTGTGCCTAAAGGTCATGGATGCGATAAGTTCCGACGCATCTTCGGTTAAAACCTGAATACCCCCAATTTTGCCTCAATTCCAGAATAAAAATGGCGGAGAACCTGGAATCTCCCCTGTAAATCTATGGGTTACACATTGTTATACTTTGATCAATACCAAATAGGCCTGTTCACATCGTGAATTGATACAGATAAGCGTGTGTAGTAGGACACATCACAACTGCAGGTGACGCTGCGCGTTGCACATCTGACTCGCGCATCAGTATCTATGGCGCGCGTTTAACTGGGATTATGTTTATTTGCGGATGAAGAAAAGCCTCGTAATTCCCGCCTATTTAGTGTTGATCAAAGTATAGTATTGACTGCGATCCTCCAAATAGAGAGGCACATCAATTTCTACCTAAGACAATAAATACAAAATCTGTTTGACAGACAGGTAGACTTTATGGGCAAATCTTTCTTTTAATTTGTGAGGGTTAAAATAACCAGGCATAAAATGGTTCCAAATCTGAAAAAATGGGGGAATAGATTTAGGTATTCAAATACGCTACAGAATTGTTCATCGCATATCAACAACGATGCATCCATGCGTCTACATATTTTTATCACGGGATGGTGACTAAAACCACCCCAGCATGATATAAATACGCCGACGCATCAGATGCAGAGTTGTTGATTTGCGATGAACAACTCTAGCGTGTTTGAATACCTTTCAACAATGAAAACCTTCCTGAAAACGTATGAATTAAATTATGAATTAAAATGTTTGCAATTTAACAAATACTCACTTTCATAAATATATAAAGCAGGATCTGAAGCAAAGTGCTAGTTTTTAAATGTTTGTTGCTTTGTCATTTTCAACTGTTCCCAAGCGCCTCCCCTTACAGGTACTCAAGTTCCTAACGCGCGATGAACAGTGCGCTGACTTACATGTGCATTGTTCCGTGCATGCCACGTTTATTTGAATATCAACTGTCACAGCAGATTCATCACAAATCAACAACGGTGCGCTTCTGTATTTATAAGAATATATATACGGTGAGATGTTGAAGAGAAAATTTCCAACATCTCGAAAAAATTTAAATTTAAGCTGTTTTGGCTATTTAAAAAAAAATATCCAAAAAATCCCAAATCTTGGTTTGTTGAGCTGAAAAACCATGGTCATAATTTGTCATGTGAGTGCAAGAAAGTCATTTCTGCAATGGCTGTCGTTTGTCATTAATTTGGATTGCACGCTGTGTAATCTCCAGTCTTGGGTCGGTGGCTCTTGAAATGGTTCTACCGTCACCTGAAGAACCATTTCAAGAGCCACTGACACATGGCAGGGTAATTTTGAGGGATTCTTCACAGGTTGACGAGGTGTTTAATAAATATAACTAAAAAAGGCAGCCATTGCAGATATGACTTTCTTGCATTCACATGACGAATCCTCCTTACGGCGTTCATACTACAAATTTCAGACATGAAAAATTGCCTTGCGTAGCAGATTTGTGTGTGTAATTTACACAAATACTTAAGTGGGGACAATACACTACTCAACATTACGTCTTTGCAAGTTCATTTTGTACCATAACTTTTTAACAAAGTGTTTTGAGTTGATAAAGTATGCATTTCCAAAAAGGAATTTTCACAAGGAACATGATGGGGATGTTGATTTTTGACCAAAATCACATTTTTTGAGAAAATCACAAAAAACACATTTGTGATTACTGTGATTTGCTTGTTTCACCCTGTATATTTTTGAGCCAAACTGTATTATCACAATGATTTTATTTTATTTGTATACATCACAGTATATGCTTTAAGAAAATATATACATTTCTCCTCTTGAATTGTAAACTTTATGAGTTATAAAGCAAATTTACTGCAAAGGGGTGCAATTTGCAAAATGTATCCAGGTTAAGATGAAACCCTAATGCCTATGATAGACTTACAAACGCATCTAGCGTTTGGTTTGATTTTAGATGCTATGAAAGCGCTAACCAGATGCTAGCTAGTTAAAATATTTTAAACTTTAATGTCTTTGTTAGCATTTAGCTTGACGCTAGATGCATCTTGTTAATATATCATAAGGCCAAAAAAAATAAATTGTTTGGTTGTCCTCCACAACTTTTTTTGAGCAAGTGCGGGCAGGTGGATTTTTTTTTTTTTAGATTGTTTTTTTTTTCAAATGTAAGTCAAAGTTACACCAAATTATGGCCTCTTTAAAGATGCAAATAAGTCTACTGTACTGAAAAATCTCTAAATACAAGTTTGAAAACAGTATTAAAATGGAAATAAAATGAAAACAACGACTTAAAAAATATTTTAAAAAAATCAAAATTCTCAAAGAAAAAAAAACTTTTTTGGAAGTCTGAAAATTAGGTGCGGTATACTTTTGTACAGTAGTAAAAACTTTTTTCCAGTTTCGAAAAATAGGGGCGGGCAGTCGAGAGGACAACCAAACAACTTGTTTTGTTTTTTTTTGGGGGGGGGGGGGGGGCCTAAGCATAACGCTTTCCAGGCATGCGAGATGTCATAGTTCTGGGGCTCACTGATTGGAAACGGCATTTACTGCTTGATGTCCTGTGTTCATCGCAGCTTCTGGATACCCTGTGACTGTCTTCAGATTGTCAGTTTGTGTCCAAACTTTATTTGAACCAATATAGCATATTTTTACCTAAATAATATGTAACTACTTTTATGTGTCTTTTTACATACAGAACGTACCCACTGGAGCCAACAACAAACCAAAGCTTACAGTTGTCATATCACAGTGTGGAGAAATGTAATGATTCAAGTCGCCTTACTGGAGAACTTTTTGACTGCGATACCTGGTTGGTTAGGAGTCCAAGGAGATGGAACAACGTGACCTTCTCATTCATTTCCTGCTGTTCAGTCACACAAGAACATGGATGGACTAATTCCTGTTATCTGAACTAGATTTTGAGCAGTGAAATGCTTTAAAAAAGCACTATGGTCTTTCTGGCCGATAGCATTATAAGGACAACATGATTGTGTTCTGTCCTAAATGCAGAAAGTGTCTTTGTATTCAAATAACATGTACTATCCTATTTCATATATGTTCAGTCAAACAAGAACATGTACTATTATCTGTTGAACAGATAATACCTTAACTAGATTTTGAGCAGTGAAATGGTTTTAAAAAAAGCACTATGGTCTTTCTAGCTCTGGTCCAGAGCTAAAGCCACCCTCGCACAATACAAATACGCGGACGCATGGATAAATCATTGTTGATGTTAAGATATGTACGTGGCATGTTTGAATACCTAAATTCTCAGTCTTGGGTCAGTGGCTTTTAAAATGGTTCTTCAGGAGACAAAGAACAATTTCAAGAGCCACTGACATATGGCCGAGTTCTTGAAACACTGTGCCGTGGGTGACGCGCTAATTTGAATATCAACTTTGGATTCATCACGAATCAACAATGGCACGCTCCCGTATAAGATACAGTGAGTTGTTAAATATACAGTGTGCAATTCAAGTAAAAGGGCAAATAGTAGCAATTACAGATATAAAATTGTCTTGCACTCACATGACGACTTGCAGTGAACTGTGATGCTATGTAGAAGTATGAGAAAAAGATAATGCTACCCAAATTTATCTTGTACAGATATTGAAAGGTTCACTTTTTTCTGTAGATTCTAGCCATAGCCAAAAGAAAAAAATTGCATTGCCCTTATGGGTATGAAAGTTGCAGTTATGGCAGTTGGTCTTATAAGATATAACTGATATTTGTGTCTGGGTAACCACCCAAGTTCAGCAGGTTACGAATCCAAAAGTGACCCTATGTGAGACCAAAAATTGGTGAGATGATACCCTATCTGAGACCATAAATCTACCATATTGCTCAAATGGATATCCTCTCCGGGACCATACCTGTTCCGAAATGGTACGCGAACATGTTGAAATAATTATTGCAAGAAATTTAATCATAGGTAATTCATTAATTCAACCATTCTTTCTTAGTTTGTGAGACTTGTAGAGTACCAGGATGATTTTGATACCCTATATTGCAAGTCTCGAGACCTGTCAAGGTCTCAAGTTTTTGGTAACGCTGGCGGTTACCAGGTCAGAATACCAGGTGACCCCTCCGGCAAAATGTGTTGGTTTTTAAAATTTCAAAATTCACTTAGTCCAGTACTAACTTTAGTCTTGTTTTGTGCATACAGACCTTAAAGGTGAAATTCATGATTTTAATGTGACAAAAACCTTGCTTTTTTTCCAGCTAAATAAAAAGAAGAGTGCAACATAAATAAATACTGCAAATTTCACTTGATTCCG
>JXSR01S002928.1:27949-44246 GCA_000969725.1 Ophiothrix spiculata | reverse complement strand
TAACGGGCTTTCGTGCATGGGTTACTGAGCCTGTGGCTCTTGTTTGATACTCCTTATAAGCAGCCGCAAGATGTCCATTACAAACTAAACCATTGTGATGATTTTTTTTCATCGCAAAGTCTTAGTGATATTGGTTTCCAAAATCAAACTCAAAATTGCGATGGTTTTCTGGTTTTGCAATGGAGTTAGAGTTGGAACATTGAACAAAAAACAATACATGGAGTGCAGTTTTTGAGCTGCATGAGTCTAGGTACCTCAAGGTCGGCATAGTAAATTACGAGATATGGGGTATTGAATCAACCGGATGCCTTTTATCAAGTAACTTTGCAACCAAACATCCAATAACCAAAAGCAAGGTGTCATTTTAAAGGTTAAAATCCCAGCTTTCTGATGAGACCAAAAATCTATTTTGATTGTGAGACCCTTAAGGTACCTTTCGATATGGCAGGTTTTATTTGAATACAGGACATGAAAATTCAAAATATGGGATGAAAATCTTAGTTCATATATGCCACTCTTTTGAAAGTGCTATGAAAATTGATATTTTATTTTCTCATACTCTTTTCATCAGTGATGTCATTTGTTGAAATTTGTCCAACAAAGTAAAATCATAGTATGCATGTGCATTGCAGGAAAATTGCAATCTAAAGTTCCTTTTCCCTTGGGGAAATCCTGCACAAATGATTAATGTTCTTTCATAACTTAAAGGCAGTATTTATTTATATCAAACATGTGCAAGTACACTTTTTTAGCATGGGAATGGATTGAATTTAATTGAAGTATCTGCTGTATAAATGCACATACTGGGGCAAAAGTAATCAAATGTTGCAACAATTTGGCACATAGTGCAATATTTGTGGTAAATGTATACAGCGTCTTTGTCACTGTTAAATTGTCACTGCTTGAAGTTGTGTAGCCAGATTTTCAATATTGGGGATGCGAAAATTTTTTTGAGGACCATACAACAACCGACATATGAGACTCAAAAAAAAAAACAGGTCTCACAAGCACACGAACACACAGACGACCATTTTTTTACAATTTAGGCCTTAATTTCTTATGAATCTGGGCTATGAAGTCAGTTTTACGTCAAATTTTGCAACTCTTCAAACGAATTGCGTCAAATTTTACTCAAAACTAATGTTGTTCAATTAGGTATTCAAATACGCCACAGAGTTGTTCATCTTGAATCAACAACTCTGCATCCATGCGTCTGCATATTTTTATCGTGCGAGGGTGGCTTTAGCCATCCGAGTGTGATAAAAATATGCAGAACAACTCTGTGATGTGTTTAAATACCTGAAAACGTATGAATTAAATTCTAAATGTTAACAGATAGGCCCACACATCTTCATAAAAATATTTAGCATAATCTGAAGCAAAGTGTTAGTTTGTGAACAGCTGCTTTGACGTTTTCAATTGTTCCCAAGCACCGATTTTTGAACGTTCTATAATGCCCGATCCTCGATGAGCAGTGCGCTTTAAAAACATAAAATGTGGAGTCCCACAAGGATCAATCTTGGGCCCGTTGCTATTTATACTTTATATTAATGATATTGTAAACACAACTTCTTTATTTGAAATGATTTTATTTGCAGATGATACAACTTTATTATATTCCCATCCAGATATAGCATCTAAAATAGATTGTATTAATAATGAACTCTGTGAAAATAAATTGTCAGTTAATGCTAGTAAAACCAATTATATGATAATGGGAACAACGCATATTACTAATAAGTACGTAGATGTACGTTCATGTATTCACGAGGAAAGCAGGGTTTACAGTTCAGCGGATGTTCCTCTAAATGACAAGGATAAAAATATGCATTTAGATAAACAGAAGATTAGTATTATTTTGGATAATGTGTCTTTAAATAGAGTTTCTTCCACCAAATTTCTAGGTGTTGTAATTGATGAAAATTTGACATGGAAAAATCATATTGATGCAATATCAAAAACAATATCTAGAAACATTGGAATGTTAACAAAGTTGAAACACTATGTACCGGAACACATATTGCATTCTCTGTACTGTACTCTTGTTTTACCTTACATAAATTATGGTATTCTAATTTGGGGAAATACTTATAAGATATATCTAGATAAAATTCATAAATTGCAAAAGTGGGCTGTAAGAACAATCTCGCTTGAGCATTATAGGTGCCATGCCAATCCGCTCTTCAAAAAGCACAAACTTTTAGATGTGTATGATACATATAAATTGGATCTTAGTGTATTTATGTATAAACATCAAGCAGGGTTGTTACCAAAGACATTTATCAATTACTTTCGTAAACACAATCAAAATCATAATTATTCTACAAGAAATGCCCAAAATTATAGCATCCATAACTCGAAGAAATGCTTTTCTGATAGATCAATTCGAACATCTGGTCCAGGTCTATGGAATTCTCTGGATAGAAAAACAAAACAATCTAAAACTGCCAAAGAATTTCGATATAAGTTCAAAAGAAACCTTTTAGAAACATATACTTAAGCTTTGTGATATAAATTCAACAATATATTGTACAATCATATGATTTTTTTGAAGTTTTGGGCATGTCTTGTCTTTTGTGCGTCGGATTTGTGACTGTTTACTTTCTCCTAGTATTGTGTTATTAGACTATTAGTATTAGGCCCTACTTTGGGGATGGCCCATTCAGGCCTTTTTGGCCTTTTGCCATCTCCTCAATATCATTCTTTGTTGTATTTTATGTATAATTTTTTTTGTTTTGTTCTAAGCTCTGTTCAGTGTATTTGAGTGTGATATTGGAATAAATTGATATGATATGATATGATATGATATGACTTATATGTACTCCGTAAACGCACATCCGTGAATGCTGTGCCGTGCGTGACGCTCTAATTTGAATATCAACAGTGGATTCATCAAGAATCAACAACGGTACGCTCCTGTGTAATGAGATACAGTGAGTTGTTGAAATTAAAACAACACACTTCTCTTTGACTTCAAATTTCAGACAGTGGTACAAATTAACCGACAGGTGACCTCTTCCGACCAACAAATGGAATATTACATACAACCGCAACCCTTTTGGCTATGCCAATGATTGCTTGGCAACATAGGTGGCGGACCCGGGGGAGACAGGGGGGACACGTCCCCCCCTAAATTTCATGAGGGGGGGACGGACCCCCTCAAAAATAAAGAAGAAAGAAAGAAAAGGAAAGGAAATTGAAATTTTCCCTTTGTTTTGATAATATAAACGTTAACAATTAAAAAAAATTGCGCGCTTTGCGCGAATTTTCAGATATTTTGTCAATTTTTAGTAAAAATTTGTCATTTTTGCGCAAATTTCACGATTTTTTTATATAATTTTTAGCTGAAATTAGCCGATTTGACAGATTTTTTGCGCGCGCGCATTACAAAAAAAATCATAATTTTTCTCCGACCATTTTTGCTCAAAAAAAGCCGTCCCCCCCCTAAAATTTTTACCTTCCGCCGCCACTGCTTGGCAATATTTATGGAAGTCTATTTTAATACTGTCATAGGTGTTTTTCAAGTTCTACATTATACAGCATGATTGGTAGGGTCAAGCTATACTTCTTATGGGCCACCAAATATTTGGTGCAATAAGTCTTTGTTATCTTATAATCTGATATATAATTCCAATATATTGACCAGTATAGCTTGCCACATCTACAGTCCAAACAAATTGTTCCTGGAAAATATGTGATGACTCACCCCGAAAAGGGGGACTTTGCGACAGAACACTTGTCAAGAAACAGCTAAAAATAGGCAGAGAAAAATAAAGAAAATAATAAGAATTTTCAGCAGATTTTCTGTTGTAAAATTTGATTGCCGTAATCAATTTCAACAAGTAAGATGTCATTTTTCAGCTTAGAAAATGCTGCTACAGATGAAATGATAAAATCAAAATTGATATCACCTGCAAAGTCCCCCCTTTTGGGGTGAGCCATCACATATAATCATCAATACTGGGTGGTGCTTGCATTAAAAAGCAATGATGCCATGCACTCTGGACATTTGTTTACTTTGTCCACTTAATTTTTATTTGACCTATGTAGAAGTATAGCTTAGACTGTATGGTCACAATTGGTCATCGGGTGTTCGTACAAACCGTTACGAATCTACGTAGCGCGTGCTGACATTTTCAAAACCATTGTTTACTGACTTCTTTATGGTCTACGGATGCAGTTTTCCCTAAACAATGATTTTGAAAGTTGGCATAGAATATTAAATCATCATCAAAACAGTTTGCATAACTGTTTGTGTGAAGGATTGTGACCATAGTCTAAATTAGTTAAGCAAATATAGTCTATAAATGTATTGCTGTAGCATAATTGGCACAACTTTAGGTAAAGCTTGCGCCAAAATACATCGTGGACTTAATTACTGAATACTAGGTCCTAGCAAACTCTCAGGTCTAGCAATAATCATTTGCTGAAATCTGCGACAGCCTCTACATCATACGGTCGTAGGTCCTTTGCAGCAGCAGCGCCGTTGCTCTGGAACAATCTACCACTTTCGGTCAAGTGTGCTGACTCTGTTAACAAATTTTAATCCATGCTAAAACACATCATTTTAGTCTCTGAACATGTCCTTTGGGTGTCAATGCTACTTTTGTAACATCCCTGGTGTTTGAGTGATTGCTTGAACTGTGTCAAGTTTATTTGCTTTCATTTTAATTGACTGGTTTTTAGAGTTTATATTGATGTGTTTATCTTGTCATATTTATTGTTTGCTATATTCTACATGGCTGCATGTAGGATCTACTGACTCCTGTTCAGTTCTGGTGGTGGATCCTATATGCATCTTAAGTGTTTGCATTTTATTCTATTTTGCATTTGTAATTTCTCATATCCATGTGAGATCCACTGTCTGCATATGCTTCCTCTGGGTATATAGTGGGTCTCCCATGTTTCACCAACACTGCTGTTTCTCAACTTGTTGGGAGATGGTTGTGTTGTTTTGTTTTGAAGTCATCTCCATGACTTTCATGGAGATTGCTGATCTGCATTTTTGTGTTTGAATATTATCTTTCTAGTATTAAATTGTACAGTTTGGTGTGTATATGGTAGTTTATGATATAGAATTTTAATTGCTTCACATATATTTTGTTAATGTATTTTTAATAATTGTATTTCAGCTGGACTGATTGAAATGCATTTTTCGTGTACTTTGTGCAATTGATAGTAATATATATTGGTCTTTTTATAATATGTTTAACTTTTGTGCACTGCACCGAGGGATTTGCAATCCGTAGTGCGCTTTATAAACGCTGTTTTATTATTATTATTTAATAATGAAAGTCATGTACATTCAAGATTTGGAAATGGAGCAAATTGGTGAATTTGTCCCTGGTTCTTCAACAGTTGCCTCTGGTTTAAAGCAATACTATAAAGTGTTAAAAATGAAGCGCCCCTGTCACCCATGACTTTTTTATTTTTGGGCTTATTGGGTTTGTTCTTGGTAGATATGAATACCCTCCAAATGATTTTGCTCAAATATGCTTACTTTTTCTGTTGTGGCCATTTGTTGAATTAAATTTGGGATCCCGAATTTAATTCAACATGTATTAGTATAGGAAAGCATGCATGTGCTTTTATCAATTTTTGGTGGCAAAATAATTTTTTTACAAAATACACTTGAAAACGCTTTTAGATAGTAACATTCCACCATTTTATGCTGTTTTTACTATAAACAATTTTTGATCAAAATTTTATAGTATTGCTTTAATTCAAACCTCTGTGAACCAGGAACAGTTTATGAGAAAGTTGCCCCCTCCTTCAGTTCTTGCATCCAAAACACTTACTGCTTCAAGCCATGTCAGCCAATACTAAAGAATTATGAACAGCTACCACCTCCAAAGGGACAAAATATCTCTCAAATTTCAGTTTAAAAATAGTCTTGATGAATGATTGTAAAAATTATGAACTTTTCAATATCTTTAATTTGATAAAATAATATATTTTCTGGTAAATAATGTAAATTGGGATTAACAAATAGTGTTATTTGCTAGAGATTTTATTTCAAAGCAGCACAGCATTGGCAAAGTGAATGAACTTGCCTGGCCAAAACTGACCAGTTTGGCACTAACAGTGTTTAAAAAACCTTATGTACTTTACAATTTATGTCAAGCTGTGTTCAAATACAGCATTGTAATTTGTCAAAAAATATTTATTTGCTATAATTATATAGATTGTTTGTGAAACTGAAGCCGTATTCAGACACACCAAAAAGTCTTAGGCTCAAAACATAGTCTGCCGCCAAATAAAATGTTTGCAATTTAAAGTATGAACCGGTAACAAACATTTGGTGCAATGTATATGGCAATTTAATACATGTGCAATCTAGCGCGAAATTTTATTTGATCTCAACTTGGTGTTGAAGTTATTTTAGAGTCACTCATCATTTTGACGTCATGACCAAATGTTTGGTAGCGAAAATTTTGTTTGGAGGCCGAATATGTTTTCACCCTTAATGCAATTAACTTGTAAGAAAGCATGCGTGTAGTATGTGCTTGTGCCAGATTTTTGCAGTTTATTGATTTCTATTCACGACATGAGTAGTCTTCCACTTTCTTTTGAAGCATGCTGATTTGGAAGTTTGTATAATATAAAAACCAGATAAAAACAGTGTGGTTATGTATAAACTTTGTATCGCAACAGAGAATATATTTTGCAATTTTTCTCATAATGCAGGCTCTCATAAGGAAACTATTATAAATGACACATAAATAAAGAGGGGGCGGGGGTTTGGGGAGGGGGAGGGGGTATCAACTTGCATACTTCCTCATGTTATCATCCTTGAACAAGCATTTCCAAATCACACCCTAAACGCTGATATCTTGAATGCTAATTTGAAACTTCTATCATCAATATGGATTAAAAAGACCCTTTTCACTGACCTGGCAATAATTAACTGCTTGGTCCCTAGCGTAAAATTTGGCTTCACTTCATGCTTCAGATTTATCAAATTAGTACAAAAGAAGTCCTAAATGTCTACAGACTATACTCGATAAACTTTGAAGTATGCAACAAGCAATCAGACTCTGTTACAAATTCCATAGCATATCCCTTGTATGCTACAACATTGTGAACTGGTGGTTTTGTATTGTGTAAGAAACTAGTAAGGATTGATTAAGATCAAATCACTGCGTAGTAATATTTTTTACAATAGATTGTTCATGACTTTGGTATTATTTTGGGCTAATTTTGTTGCTACCACATGGACAAACATTGAACATCAGTTGATTTCAATATTCAGCAAGATATGGTACATTGTTATGATTCGAGAAATACAGACTAATTTACTTCGCAGTATGGTCATATTGGTTTATGTGTGTTAATCGGCTGCCTGTTGCATACTTTAAGGTTTGCAGAGTATAGTGACTGCACGGCTGCTGAATGTATCCTTTTTCCAAAATTGTTTGACACTGCTACCTGCAGTCACAGTCGCTGTGTGAAAAAGTACTCTTTGCTGCATTTTTTGGCTTGTGGATGATAACAAGTTTGGCTGGAGTGCTCCCCCACCCCCCGAATGATGCTCTGTATGGCAAATGGCAAAAATTATTGGTACTCAGAACTTATTTTGTTTCATATTGTACATTCAAGTTACATAGTTATTTTATATTGTTTTATGTAGAGTTAAGAGGCAATAGTGACCTATACTATCTCTCAAAGTTGTTTTTCCTTTCAATCGGGTCATGTACGCCACTCTTAACACGCGTGAACGTAAACAATCGAAATCAACAAATCACTCTCTGCAAATATGTGCGTAAATAAGTGCATCAGTACGCAGAAGTCCTTAACAACAAGCGTCGGAAAGAAAAACCCTGAAAACAAAGAAAAACAACTCTGAGATAAACTATAACACTCATTTTTGGAGAGTTTGTTAAATGTGACCCATCACCAGGAATGAGATGTAATTGTGGCAAGCTTAATATTGTGCTTCATGTAAAAAATAACTGCAATTAAAAATGAAATTTGACAATTTTTATGTTTTCTTCAAAACACCTGCAAAGTTTCATTTCCAAAAACCAAGTGAAATATGAATCAAAACTTACATTTGCTAAGGACCATCAACTAAAAACACTTGGCCTTCTGTTAGTGATACCAGTCACTCTAACAGCCTTTTACAGATGATAATTTGCATGACATGGATGTCAAGTGAAGTTCATGGACGTGTTATTGTGATTCTTATAACATGGTCTTTGCAAATTTTTCATTTAAAAAATAAAAATGTTAAGAGGCCACCTTTACTCTGCGTTCATGGTACACGGTCACATAGATAGTAAGCTTGTCAATGTCATAGAAAACTTTAACCTGTATTTTATTATTAAAAATTGTTCATTTAAGGAGCGCACCATTAGATTTCCAGGGGGAGCAGGAAGTTTTTTGAAAAAAATCCCTCCAAAGGCAGAAGAAAAAAATGAACATGAAATAGGCAGAAAAACAGTACTGTAAAAGTAGAAATTTTCGCGAGGTTTTTATTTTCGCGAATTTCGCGAATCAATCCTCAAACGCGAAAATAAAAACTCGCGAAATATAATGTCTTTTATCGACCAATTAAAGTTTCTCTCAAAATACGTAACAAGCAAAGCAGTGAATCTGTGCATGTAAAGCTGTTGAATTCGGAAGTTTAATCATTCAGCCAGCTAAATCACGAACGATGTAGATGGTTAATATGAGGCAAATATTTCTCAAACCAATCATGTGATAGTGAAAAAAGTTGAAAGTATAATGATATATTTGGCTGTTTAGTTGAAAGAAATGGTCTTGAGACACGTCAATCACTTTTCTAATCAACTTTCCACACTGTAAAATCTGCCGATAATTGGCGATGAAATCAGAATGTCAAATGAGTGTTGTTAATGGCGACTTGGTAAGCTTACTAGTTGATATTATGCAACTCAATTTTGGTAATCGCGAAAATTAAAACTCGCGAAATGTCTGTTACAGGCAAAATCGCGAAAATATCTTCTCGCGAAAATATAGACTTTTACAGTAATTTCCGGGGGAAAATGCGAGGAAAAAAATTCAACCCCGAACCCAACTTCCTTCTCCCCCCCCTGGAAATCTAATGGTGCACCCCTATGCAATTATTTAAATATTGGTGCATCCATTAGGGTCAGGCATATCAAAACAGCTACCAGGAAATATGATATTGTTTATAACTTTGGTCATTTGAACATACCAGCTATGATTGATTCCCACGTTTGAATTTATAGAAAGAATTTGATAAATATTGGCGTGGATACCTCCACTAGATTCATCCGTTTATGGTATTACTGGTTGATATGACCATCAGTATGTAAATGATCATGGGGTGGGGGATCAGTAACATCAAAATGGCTACCATATGGTCTCATTTTGCATAATCTAAGAATTTAGGGATGGAAACATTAATAACATAAATATATTCAGAAACCAACAGATAAATGTTGATTCACACGCAGACTCATCTCATATAGTATAATAATGGTATATTTACAAAAAGTTTTGTGTTAAGCAACTAGTATAGGTAAGGCCTATATATTTCCAAAACAATATGAATCTAACATATAGTTCTCAAACACATCTTTCTGTTATTATCAACATATTTGTAATTTTATATAAATGCACTTAAAAAATCTAAACAGCTTACAAGTTTTCTGAATGATACGCTGTTCATCCAATCACCTATGTGAGAATTTTGAGAGTTATTTGTCAGTACTTGGCAGTCGCTCATGGCAAAAGTGTGTCACTTCAATTAGTACGTTTGTCACATTAGGGACACACACCCCTGTGAAGCACTTTTGGTTTCATTGATGTGGAAGCAAAAGGTTTCTTACTCTCAATTTAAAGTTTTGAATCAAAATCTAGATTTGCCTTGCTGTCTAATATTGAAACATAGCACATCATGGACATATTGTCCAATTTGCTTTGGTCTCTTGAGACCCGACCTTTTTCAGGTCTTTATGTCCATCTCTGTCTCTGATGTCAAAAGTGTTGATCTCGGAAGGCTTGGTCTTGGACTGAAATTCCTCTGACTTGCCCATCTCCACTACAACATCGATATCGGTTTTAACAATTCATGTGGCTCATATATGACATCAATCTAAATTATCGATTCATAAAGCACTTGATCGTCAGAGGAGTGCTATGTGCTTGCTGTGAGCTGTGTGTATAATTTAGCAGGTTGATAGTATTAAACAATATGGTAATCTCTTCTTCACCAATTAAAGTTGTGCAACTTTGATGGCAAAGGATTTGATAAATTTGATTATAATGCCGTAATTGAACAGTTCATCTGCTGGTTTGATGTTGAGGTGCAATGTATTTGAATTGTTGCTGTAAATGAGCATTCTCATCTTTATAGGTAAAAGTCATTCCAAAGTTGGGGTTGTACTTAAAGGTGTAAGTTCAGATAACATTCTCATCCCCCAGGCTCAACAGGAAGTAGTATATTTTTGATGTCAAATGAAAGCTCATATTTTTCTGATTATGAATCTAAAATTTTACCTCCAAATTCTTTATAGTTTCGGAGATATAGCACAAAATGTAAAATTAATTGGTAAACCTATTTTCCATTTCTTTTGTATTTACATAACGGCCTCATCCCAAGGGTTGCATTATTTCTTTTGCCTCTCAAGAGAAAACAAGATACAAGCCAAGGTTGAAACCTTGCAAAATGCATTTCAGAGGTCAAGGTCAATCAGTTGCAAGTCAATTATACACATCCTAAAATAGGAACCTACACCTTTAATAGAAGTGGCAAATGACCAAGCATGTGCAATTTTGAGCTGCTGTGATGTAGCATGACACATTTGCATATTGCTATGATGGTCTGTTGCAAGAAAAGTTGATTTTTAACCATGTCATTGCGACAAACACGTCAAGGCTATTTATTTATTGGCTTTGCCTTTTCATGCTTGCCACAAAATTTTCTAAGTGCATCAAGGTCGAAGCTTGAAATTTTTGATATGACACACTTGTGTGGTAGCCACGGCAGATAGACAATCTGAATTCAGCTTTATAGGTAAGACTCTGGTATGAGTTCTGATAAAAATAGATAGACATGATGACATCCATCTTGTTAAGAAGCCATACATAATGATGAACATTGCTCCATGCTGTGAGGTGACACTTTTTCCTGGTGCTGTCATGGTATGGTTGCTTTTAGTTCCCATAGGGTGCTTCTTTACCCCCTTGAAACAGGTTTAATGCTTCAAAACGGAGGTGAACCGCTATCCTGGTCAGCACTGCAGTTGTTTGTTTGTTCTGCTTGTAAGGCCTTGATATGCATTAACCAATTGACCTTCAGAGATGAAGTTGAGATGTTATGGTGTATTCAGAGTCTGTCAATATGCATCGTATGACGCCCATCGATGCATGGTCTTTTACACGCTCTATTCCTTGTGCATAACACGCATAAAGACTGTGCGTCGATGGGCATCGATCGATGCATATCGACAAGACTCTGAATAAACCATTAGACAGATTGCATAATAGGCCTTTTGTTTGATCCAGACTCACAGTTCTTAAATCTGATCTTGCAGTATTGTTGGCCTATACGCAGGGCATTGATAGAGTCATGTGCAGAAGTGTTTTTTTTTGCCAAACCCTTACCATTTAGTGGCAATGTTTTCTACTTCTACAATTATTCTCATCAAAGCCTTTTCAGCATCTGAGCTCTCTGGTCCTAGAGAGATGATATACTTTTGAAGGTATAGTGACTATGCACTCTGGTCCTAGAGTAGATGACGTATTTTTGACCTACAGTCACGGTACCGGGGAGGATTCCCCTACTCTTATTTCGAACAGCAGTAGCTTAGCCCGTGACGTTCTTTTACATCTGACAGTGTGTCAAGAACACTTCAGATGGGACCAACGGCTTTACGTGCCTTCTGAAGAACGATGCATGTAGAGTAAAGTTTCTTGCTTAAGGAAACAAGGAGATGTGCCAGGACCGAGGCTCGACCCCAGGACAGATGACATGACACAGATATTTTGCTAACTTTCCATACCTTACTTAAAATTTACATGTGATTAACCTTACTATTTTGTGCAGTTTGCCAGACACCATTGGTAAAGCCTGGTCAGTTAAATATTAGTCGTTTCTGACTGGAGGAAATTATACACCTTGATTTCTCACTTGATCCATCTAAATGCATGGTAATCATTTGTGAGTTGAAGGCTTTTGTGAAGAAGCAAAACGTTATTACTGTGCATTGTCATTGAGCTGCGCAATCACCAATGCGTCAGGCATGTTCTGTGTTTGATGCTCAAAACAAGTCAATATTTATGCTGATATGGATCAGTCACGAGCCCATCGCACAGTCAAGTTATTTCAAACGGTAAGGTGCTCATTTGCAGTTCGGAAGGTCCCGAGATTTAACCCGCTGATGCCAAAAGTTGAGTGTGCTTGAAATTCCCTTGGACAAGGAACTATCTGCTGATCCGGGCAGTGATGATGCATATGTGGGCTGATCAAAGTTCAGTACCCCATGAGGTTGCTGCAGAACCTGAAATGATGCTTCCCAGATAGCAAAACATGGTTGGGCCAACATTGGCAATGGTCGGCACGATCGCGGTCGCAGAGCCGATGTTGGGTCAACGTTGGATAAACATCGTGTAATTTGGTTGGCAGATGGGTGGTAAACCGACATTAGACCGACGTTCATGACGTAATAGAATGTGGGTGGAGCTAATAGACCGATTTTATTTGGCCAGATAAATTTCTAGTTTGGGTTAATTTCATCCAAATTAAGCTATTTTACGCTAGTTTCTACCTCAATTTATATTTTCTACAAATACATGAACTTGAGTTCAAGGTTTTGAAGTGAAATATGCAAACAAAATGAACCAAGACACCACAGAAATTATGTACATTTCAGTAGTGACCTCATGTAGTATTTGAACATATGGTATACTTGTGTTCTTGTAATGCCTGTGCTATTTTAAACAAGGCAGCAAAGCAAGACATACTTGGCGTGTCCTCCCATCATTGTGGAGGGTACCACTTCTTTACTGAGTGGGAGAAATCCACTTGGTAAAAATCACAGGCCCGATATCATTTGCCAATGTTGGCCCAACATAATCGGCTAACATTGGCCCAACTAATCTTTGCTATCTGTATGATTTTGTAACACATTGGCTTTTCATTGGCCCAACGTTCAGCCAACCGTCAGAATGCCAATATAGGAATGACGATGGACAAAAGGACATGGGCCCTACATCATTTTGTGTACATTGGCCCAACGTAACTGTCGACATTGGTCCAACGTTGGTCCAACTAAGCTTTGCTATCTGGGTTGGTGTGGAATAGAGCTTACTTGGATCCAGTGGTCAGCAAACGCCCGTAAAGTGTGCAGAGGCCGTGTGGAATTACAAATCTGGGGCATGCAGAGTGCATTATAAATCCCCAATATTTATTTTATTTTTATTTCATCAAATGGCTCGCGGCAGTGTCAGAGGTATGTATAACTCTTGACCTTGAGTTGGCCTTCACTGCAATTCTGGGCGTTGAGTGGTGCCATTTGTATGCATACCTGCAGTCAGCTAGGAATCTGACCATCTTATCGGTTGTCTACCTTGAGCCCCCCCCCCATCTATTTTGGCAAGCTTAGGAATGCAGGAAGACATTGTGGTGGCATTCTTTATATGTGACCAAAGTATCACAACATTTTTCAGTAGAATTCTGTCAAGAATTGGGTTATTTAATACTTAGCTTGTGGTTTTTGGATTGCTGTGTTACGGATTAATTTTTGTCTCAACATGTTAATGCTGAGAGTCCACGTCTCTGCTCCATTGAGTAGTATTGAAAGAACACGGTTCTGTATAGCTTTATCTTGGTGTTGGTGTGGATGTCATTAGCACTCCTGTGCTTTGAAGCTTTTATATTGCAAGGGCTTTGCCAATCCGATGATCTTCTGAACAGAATCTACAATAATAATATGCATCAGAAAACATCTAGACTTACTAAACTAAACATCTGGACTCAGCTCCATCAGCTGTTTTGGCTGTGTTTGTTTCTCTGATGGTGATCTTGATGTGGAGGTTACACTGACTGGTATCTGTCAGCTGGATGATCTCATCATCTCTTAATGGTTTTCTTATCAGTTCATTTATGATAAATTGGAAAATATTGGAACTGTATGTTCTTTATGTGTTAAGTGTCAACATTGAATACCAGGGCAAATCTAGATTTCCATTTGTTGCTTTTTATTCAAAGTAGAAACCTTTTTTTCATTCCACGTCATGGATATCATTAAGAGTTTCCATATAGTGTAGTGGCAGTAAGACCTACTAATGTGGCACGTCTGCCTATGCAGGCTGTTCCAATGCTGAAAAATAAGTCTAGAAACTCTCACGCCAGTTTTTGATTTAATAGTCTAGAAACTCTCACACCGGTTTTTGATAAATGGTTTGCATTTAGAAAACCGCTTACAGAAAACGTCCAACATTTAGCTGGCTAGAACCATCATTTTGGCCTTATGCTTTTGTTCTGGTCAACTGAAGGTTTTGAAGCATTGCCTAATAATGTGTTCATCTTAAAAGAAAGGTTTATTCGAGAATGATGTGTTAGATTCAGGTATTGTAGAAATTGGCCATAACACTTTGGCTGAATGGGTTAAACATACCAGTTGCTTACTAGAAACTATATGTAAAGATACCATCATTATACTATTTGGTACGAGTTGATGGGTGAATCTACACTGATGGTTTCTTCTAATCTAAATTGAATACATTTGTGTACCGCCGCGGCAAAAGGGTCCAGTTGTCGACTCCTACATGTTGCTCATTGTAGCATATCTGATGTATACAAATACCATACATTAGATATGCTACAAGGAGCAACATGTACGAGCCGGCAACTGGACCCTTTTGCCACGGCGGTACACATTTATGTAATTAATGTTTCCATCCCTAAATTCTTAGATTATGCAAAATGATACCATATTTCCTGGTAGTCATTTTGATGTGACTGACCCCTCCCCCCATGATCATTTACATACCGATGGTCATATCAACCATAAATGGATTAGTTTAGTGGATGTATCCACACCAATATTTATCTAATTCTTTCTATTAATTCAAACATGGGAATCGATCATAGCTGGTTTGTTCAAATGACCAAAGTTATATAAACAAAAGCATATTTCCTGGTAGCTGTTCTGATATGACTGACACTATAAAGGCACCAGTATTCAATAAGTATTAAATTTACAAGTTGTGATATATTGATGTCATCGAACAAATGTTTTTAATAAAATCATGATTTCAACGTTTGAAAACAAATGCAACAAGTCTTTTGTATTTTTTCTGTATATTATGGAAAGCGTGTTTACATCAGGCAGCCACTCTTTAAATGTTTAATCATATCGAGGGAATTAAGCTTAATACGTCGATCCTGGGTTTACGCCCGGAAGTCAATCTTTACCGAAATTTTAGCCGTGACATTAGCTCCAATTCATAGCGTGTGATTTGAATTGTTGTTTGGGATGGGTGGTAGTACGCATCCATTTCAACCTATTTGGGTGCATCGTTGTGCTTTACCAGTACATTGTGGGATTAAATTTCGGTAAAGATTGATCAACGTATAGGGAGCCATATGAGCATTATGGAGTAGTACAGCATTGCAAAAGTGGTTTTTCCCATCGCATGCCAACTACGTGCAAATGTGTTGCAATTCAAAACTGGTTTTTCTCCACTTACAAGGTCAACGGTCATCTCATGACAACTACATGCTTATGAGTTGCAAACCCCAAGGATACCATTTCACGTGCAATGCAAGCTCCATTCTGCTTCTTCGGACAGACAGGCTACTAAGTTACCTACAGTTCTGCCTTTCCCCCCCAGTTTGATTCATGGCAGAGAAACACTTCCCCCACATCATTTTGAGAATGCAGGCCTGAAATGTTGCTCTGTATGTAAAGTTCAGGAGTTTTAGAAAGCTGAAACGCATACAGCTCTGGTATCATATCAACATTCTGTGGTGTTAAAATCATTCTGCTAGTCTGAAATAAAGAAAGAAAAAGATTTATCCCCCGACCTGCATTCTCCAAAATTAATAAAAACAGCGATTACAAAAAAAACCTTCATAATCAATGATTTTAACACCGCAGAATGTTGATATGATACAAGAGTTGTATGGGTTTCAGCTTTCAATACAGGGTGTCCCAATAAAAATGCATCACTTTTGTTTTTGATCATATCTCAGAAACTAATGAACAAAAATTAAAACTCTTTTCATAATAATAATTCGTATAGTTTAGTCTTCCATTGGTGAAATTTTGAGCAAAATCCGTTGAGCCATTCTTGAGAAAAC
>JXSR01S002926.1:20710-36757 GCA_000969725.1 Ophiothrix spiculata | reverse complement strand
CGCCATTTTGAAAATTATATGCATGCTATGATGCCGGAACTTGCAGGGCCTGTTAGAATTATCATTTCCCTTCTTTATTAGCAAAACACCCGATGAAAATCGGTCATTTAGAACTTTTATCGCAACATTTTGTTTTGGTGGCCATTTGTGCCAAAATCACGAGCTTTATGACGTCATAATTACGTAAAGCCTTGGCCGATTTTTGTGATCTTTGTATCACATGATAGGGGAAGACGAGGAATAAAGCTCATTTTAAAGTCATTTCTTCTTTTAGAGACACGAAGTGAATGATTGATAAAAAGAATTGTTCATCCATTCCTCCAGAATCAAAATAACTGTTTGTGTCCAATTGCTTTTACTTACATAGAAAAAAGTAGAGAGCACCTAATCTACAACATAATCTCGACCAATACATCTCAGTTTTCTTTGAATAACATTCTTTTGGATACTTTGAGATCTATCTATATGATGAATACATGATATTGGTCTTTGAGTAGATGCCAAAGTTGAAGCTAAGCCTTCTCCAATATTCTAAAAGGTAGATAAATTCACATATGTGATGGCTCACAATGAAAGGGGGATTTTGCAGATGATATCAATTTTGATTTAATCATTTCATCTGTTGTAGCATTTTCAAAGCTTTAATATGACACCTTACTTGTTGAAATTGATCAAGGCAATCAGATTTTATAACAGAAAATCTGCTGCAAATTCTTATTATTTTCTTTATTTTTTGTTGCCGATTTTCACCAGTTTCGCGAAAAGTGTTCTGTTGCAAAGTCCCCCTTTTCGGGTTGAGTCATCGCATATAAAGCTGCATATACCAAGCAGTGTTGTCTCATATAATTTTAAATCTGGTGCAAGTCACATGTTTTCAAAATGTCCAAATATCTTCGTATGCACCGCCCTGGTAAATATCGAGTACAATTCTAGTACAAGATTGTAATGTGCACCTTTAGAACATCATTCGAGTACAATTAAGTACAATTTTTGTAAAAAAATTTACTAGAATTGTACTTAAACTATACTAGAATTGTGTTCCAAATGTGCACACTCCAATCTTGTACTAGAATTGTACTCAATTTGTACTAGAATTGTACTCGATTTTTCTCCAGGGCGCCCTTACTTAATCTCATATCTACACAAACACACCCCAATGCTAACATTTTGTGTGAAAACATGTGGGACTCAGCGTATGTTTACACATTCTATCACTATTTGTTCAACAGAAATCCAGCAATCATTTCAAGAGTATACATTTTATATCCTCACGTACGTAGAGGAGTAACTGAAGTTATTTTTTTACTAGTAATGCTTATTGCCCTTTTCCGTTTATTTAAACAAAAAACACGGAAGAAAACCTACAAATAATTGAAAATATAGTAGCTATACATCATGGGATTTGTATTGGCACAAGTAAAAACTAAATTGCAGTGCTATTGCCTATTTTGGAATAGACAGGAGATTGTTTGTTTAAAGATTATAAAAAAACATGACTAGTTCCAAATTTAGTTATTTTCGTAACATTCTGGCTGCGGAAGCGCAGTTGTTTTAACAGAATGTGTTATTAACTCTACGTGTGCTTTGTGTAACATCTTTATCCTTGACTAGAATACGATCGGACGGAAATCGGAAACTAACAAGGATGATTTTAAGGGAAATAGTGAGTTGTCGTGTTTGTGTGTTTCCAATATTATTGATCAAACAAAATGTTGCATTATTATTATTTGCCGTAGTTTGATTTCAGTTATTTAATAAATGATTATACTTGAAAATGAATAGCAAAATAGCGTTAAAACCTTTAATTTCTTGTTACCCGGTATAATGTTTAATGAGTTACCAGATCACTTAAATACCAATACGAATTGTTAAATGTATTTTCAAAGTATGACAATAGAGACATGCCGCGACTGGTACTTACTAAAAACAATTCAAACCACTTTCTACCATTAAAGCATCTCGGTGAACTTGAAGATATGCAAGGATAAAAAGAATAATAACAATACATCGTAAGGCAAATCATACACATATCTCCATATGTCTCCATTGAAAAATACACGATTTCTTGAGTCCAGGGAAACATCTTTTATTCCCGTGTAAAGACATACTGTCAAACGGATGACATGGAAGTCGTCCAACCACAAACGATAACAGGGGATTGTTACGTAAATAAGAAGTTTACGCAAACTTGATTTTCAGTTTCCGTAAAATAACTTTTCATGTTACATGGGTTGAAAATTTATAAAAACTTATAGCAGCACTATTTTTCCTCCTGCCGACAGACTACCTCCGGTAATGTAACAATGCAGTCTTAAAGGTAGCCGACATAACGGGTTCTTGTGAATTAGCCCGAGCACAATACAATGAACTGGTCGATGTATTATACAGTAGTGAATGCTTTCAGATTGCATTAAGTGATAAGAGAACGCAGTCTGGTGACTTTCAATTTGACTTATTCTCTCAGAGGCACGAAGCTAGTGATCGAGTAAATATAATCTTACGTTCATCTATTTCTCCAGAATAACTGCATGATGAATTGAAAAGTCGTTCTATACAGGGTGAGTCTAAATGAAGTGTAATCAACGGAGGAATATTTTACTAGAAATCTTCTTATGTTTATCAATTTTAATTATCACGGCTAAATAGGCTTTCATTAAAATTTTAGTGTGTTGTAATCGACAAATGCATTCAAAGGTTACATTCACTTTAGTAAAGGTGTACTATTTTGAGGTCGAACAAAGTTGCTTCATCATAGACTCGTATTCCGTATACAGTCGTGGGTAAATCTTATTTATTGTGTATTGATCAATTTGCCGCTAAATTCAAATTTTAACAGGTAATGTCATCACAAGCACTAGCAAATGGATTGTACGTTAACAATATAATTGTTTGCAGTAGTGGTAGTTTACGCGTGCAAAGTGGGTACCTCCACTCAAAAGACCACAGCTTCACAATTTATCGTCCGATTTCAATACAAAACATTTTCTATGGAAGCTAATGAAATATGACATCTCCAATAGGAACATTTTTACAAAATAAAAAAGAATCTGGTCATGAAAAATTACTGATTAGGTTACGCTTTTTAAGACTCACTAATGGTACAGTACCTACAAGCAAAACAATTTGTAATGAATTAGTTTACAGTACAATCGTTCACTAGACTGAATTATAAAGAATATAAATGCGCTAAGAAGTATGAATTAAATAATTTTACAATTTGAACTATAAATTTTAGGTGCGTTTACATTGCGACGACATTGCCCTCGACGTAGGGTAACGTATTCCAAAATCACAAAATCCTGGACGACAAGCGACGAGAACAGATGACAAATCAAAGTTTGTTGACGGATAGTAACGACCCACAGCGACACCATGACAACAGGTGACGAGTGGGTGCTGAAAGAAACGCAGACTTACTAATAAATTGAGAGTTTGGCTTGACGTTGGGTGACGACGTCTCGTCGATGAACAACTGTAAGCAACGTAGTGAGGCGGCAAATACTGACCATGGCTAACGTAAAGGAACGGATGCTATCGACATATCACGGCAACAGTAACGTGATTTGAAGTTTGTGCGGGAGCAAGGTTGTTCGATTAAAATCACGTTGATTTAAATCACCTATTTTAATCACTTGGATTTTTTTTAAATCACTGATTAAAATAAATTTTCATAAAACATTTGTTCTCTACAAGCACTTTCGAAACAGTTTATAAGAACTTGCACCCCCTGAAGGATGATTTGAAATGATTTTCAATTAATCTTCATGATCAGTGGTATCAATTAACCAACATAACGAAACAAAAAATGTATTCAAAAAAATTCAAAAAGGGACAACGTCATGACATGAAAGTAAAAACGCAGTATATGCATTGCGGATATATTGCAAGCTACTTCCTTTTCCTTTAGAGAAATCCTGTAGAAATGAGCAGACGATCAATTCTCTATCATAACTAAAGGCAGTATCTACAAAGTTAAACCTCTGTACATACAACCCTCTAGCATGGGAGTAAATTGAAGTGAAATTGCATGCTAATAGAAAGTATCTGCTATGCTTTATAAATGCACATACTGCGTTTTTACTTTGTGGGGCAGAACAGTAACAACACAACAACATTAATACTAAGGTTAGGTTAAATCTTAAAGTGAGTAGGCAAAATACTACGTGTTTGCACAATTAGTTTTGTTTTAGAAAAGAAATTATTGATAATTAAGTAAATAAATACTTTGGTGTTTGAAAATAAATAAAGTTATTTCCAATTTATAACATGAACTTGTGTCCTGTTGAAATATTCACGAAAGGGGATGTTGTTGTAATTTGCAACTAAGTAAATACATAGAACTGGAACATTAGCTGATAGGATTACACAAGTGTGTGTATTGAGAATTCAATGTCAATTTTGACACCATCTCTCATTTCTTTTTGGCTCCTTTTTATCTTCAGCAAGTAAGTGCAAAGTAAAACAAAGTTCTTGCCTTTATTGAACGTCAAAGTCTAGTTAGAGGGGTCTACTTCAAATTACAATATGATAGATGGCTCAAGTTAGGTCAAGTTACTGCCTTTAGTTATCAAAGAACTTAATTTTTTAAGGTAAAGGGTATATAATCGAATACCTATGTTACCTATGTGATTGTTTACCCCAAAAGAGGACTAAGTGACAGAACACTTTTCAAGAAACTGGTTAAAATAGGTAGCAAACATTAAAGAAAATAATAAGATTTCCTGTTGTAAAATATTATGATCGCCTTGGTCAATTTCAACAAGCAAATGCAAGTGAAGTGTCATTATAAAGCTTAGAAAATGTAATAATAGATGGAATGATAAAATAAAAATTAATATCATCTGCAAAGTCCCCCCGTCTAGGGGTGAGCCATAAACAAACTAGGTTCTTGCCTTGTGATGCTGATTTTCTTAACAGTCAGATTGAGTGAGTTTTATTGAAGAGGAAAGCTTCGCCGAGCGATAAGAGCACGGGTCTCGTAATACAGAGGTTGTGGGCTCGAGTCCCGGGCGCCGCGGTTTTCGTCTCCTTGTTTAATTGGGCAAGAATATTTACTCTACTTGCTACGTGGTTCGGAAGCCACGTTAAGCCGTTGGTCCCTTGTACGAATAGAATCCTTCATCGGGTATGCATATCATGCAAGTTCAGTGTATAATTGATTGATAACCGTCTGTTTCAACAACCCAACGAGCATCTTGAATAGTTACTTTGTTACATATATTTCCTTTGCTTTAGTGTGAGGTTGAAATGCAAAATACCCCAGGTTTTTCAACCTGTATTTTTGTAAGCTACTCTTACATCGTGACAAGAAGATATAATTTGCACCCGAAATGCTCTCAGGGATGTTGACACAGCTGATGATTAGTACATCTTATTCCTGCTAACGGTTAAGGCAATCAGCATCCCAAAATGAGAACGGAGTATGTATACTTAAGATCATATGCAAAGTACTTCCTTTTGCCTTGAAGGAGTCATGTAGAAATAAGCAGACGACCAATGCTGTTCCATAACTATAGGAAGTATCTACTTCAACAAATGTAGGTACGTACAACCTTCTACTACGGGAGAGGATGGAAAAGATATTAAACTTTTAATAGAAGTATATGCTGTATTTCATATAATGCATATACTGTTTTCTTACATTGATAAAGGCAGTATCAATTTTAACCCCGGTAAAGATTTAAAGGAACTTACCGAGTTTGATACATGACATAATTCTTGCAGATTAATATGAAAATTCAAATTCTAGACACTCACAGTTATTACCTATTTCTTTGGGGATAAAAACACGGGGAAATTAAGCATTCTCGAATGAGAGGGAATGTATGAATAATGTGCATGTGCTGGAATTAATCGATTCTCCCTACAAGCATCAAGAAACATTTGAGAAGTCTGCAGTCGTGTCGAGGTTAAACCTTCAAAAGAAGTTTATACAATTGAATACGCAAGTGTAAGAAAACCCCAACTCAAAAAGCTCCCTTCTGTTTATTATACTTTTAAAATATAAATGCATACAAATCTCTGAAAATGCTTTCACATCACTAACATTATGAAAATAGCATTTCCATGTCAATATCCTAACCAGAGTGTCACATTTGACCTTGTATATAGTTGACTTTTTTAGACATTGTTTAATAATTGTTATAGTACATAGTTGTTATATTTAAACAGCCAGTACAAGAAAACCCCAACTCCAAATGAGCTCCCCTCTGCATTTATATACTAGAAAAAATATATAGTAATGTAGAAAAAAGTCAACTACAACAAGGTCAAATGTGACACTATGCTTAGGTTATAGACATGGAAATGCTTTTTAGTGATTCGAAAGCATTTTCAGAGATTTGTATGCAATTGTATTTTACAGAACTTAACAGAAGGGTTTTCTTGTACTGGCGTATTCAATTGTACTGGGTTAAAATCGGTCAATTCAGATCGTAATGCATGACGACGCATTTGTGCCTTCCCGGTGTAAAAGTAATCAAGGTCCCCTGGAATGAAAGTCCGCCTTCCATAGACTACAACGGAATAAAACGTGAAACTAATGTTGCGTGAGAGTTGTTAGCCTATACTTTACTGTACAACCCGGACAATGAGATCAGGGGACAACAATTCCTATTACACCGGCTCAAACAGGCGTAAAGTCGGTAAACCTTATATTGCGCTACAGGTGAAAATACATGCAAAGGTCGAATTAGGTGATTTCAATTTTTTTGCAAATTCTCATTATTCATGAATTCTTCAAAACACCTGTAAAGTTGTATTAAAACAAATCAAAACCAAAACAAACAAACAAACATTACATTATATATTTAGCTTGAACGAGACTGTGTTATTCTACACCCATTAGCAAACTAGGATTAAAAATACTTCTTAAAATGTTCCCACATAAGGTGTTTTTGACACTGACTATAGGACTTTACCTTTCAAATGTTATAACATGGCCATTAGCTGCAGGATTAAGTTTTCAAAGTCGTTCTTTCAGCAGCAGCAAAATACTTATAAATAATAAATGTACGAAGCTTTAATGTTGCCTTATAGTTATTAATTCATTTTATAATAGCACCGGATGTCACAGACTTGTAGAATGGTTTTTAATAATGTAAACTGTTTGTAATTCGCCAAAGTATCAAAACGGAAATACCACCCGGTTGATTCGCTTTATCGTTGTTGCGTATTTTATGTTTTCGTACATTCATTGAAAGCATTAACACTTAAGTGGTCAAGGGGGTCCATATCGACCAAACATTTGGTTTTTGCGCGAAGTTATCTTTCATCGCCCTTCTATGTATTTGTCCAACTTTACCATACGGTCCACTTGGAAGCAAAAAAAATTCAAATCAACCCACCCCTTCCCATGCTGATTAGCATAAATAAGCATTTTCGAGGACGCTCTTCAAATTTGTTTTGCCAATAAAGGTTTGATATAGCCACAGCATATGGTAACACGTTTTTCGGCGTTTAAACCAAAACGCTTAAGAGTGCAAAACATGTAAAGACGTATATTAGCAGTTTTGCACATATGATCAACCTGGGTATCCCACTTTAAGTAATTTTGAAGCCATACACTAAAAACCTTTGCGGTGGAGACAAAAGATAAAGAAGTAGTGCCAATGGCAATTTCCAAATCAAGATGAGGAGGAAGAACTCTCATACAGTAAACTTGGATAACCTGACACTTCAGTTTAGCTTCAGTTTAGCAAGCAGTTTGAATACTATAACAATGAATACATGCCATCTCGTGTGTTGTTTGCTAAAAGCACTCCAAACCACCTTTTACCAATAAACCTTGTATATGTAACCGTGAAGAAAATTATAAAAAATAACAATACATCGTTATGAATTATTGTTATATATTAATATCTATCTATGTCTCAATTGAAAAGTAAATGTTTTCTTGAGTAGTCCAGGCAGGTATCTTTTGTTGCCGTTATAGAAATAAGCAGACAGACATCTTTGGATTTGAAATCTTCCAGACAACCACGATAATAACATTTCTTACAACAAGTACATGTAATAGATCTAGGTATTGTTACGTTGAAAATGAAGTAAAGCATTTTCTGTTTCTGTAAAATAACTCCATCATTATATAGCGACACGACTTATAACGGGTTCTTGTGAATTATCCTTTAAGCACAGTACAATGAACTGGTTGATGTATAGTGAATGCTTTCAGACTGTATTAAGTGAAATTTGTCTGGTGACTTTAAAGCTCATTTTAAAGTCACGAAGTGAATGATTGCGAAAAAAATATTCTTCCATTTATCCAGAATCAGAATAACTGGAAAATAAAATGACCAGTTGTTTAACATTATAGCGAAATGTTGTGTCCAATTGCATTTTAATACTTACATAGAAAAAAGTAGAGAGCAACATAATCTCGATGAATATCAGTATTCTTTGAATAACATACTTCGGGATACTTTTGGATACTTTGAGATAATATCTATGATTTATTTATATGATGAATACATAATATTGGTCTTTGAGTAGATGGCAAAGTTGAAGATAAGCCTTCTTCAATATTCTAATAGGTAGATTAATTCACATAATAAAGCTGCATATTTCAAGCAGTGTTGTCTCATATATTTCTTTTCATTAAGGCAATGTGCAAGTCATATGTTTTCAAAAGGTCCGAATATCTTCGTATGCACCGGCCTTACTTAATCTCATATCTTCACAAACACACCCCAATGCTAACATTTTGTGTGAAAACATGTGGGACTCACTATTTGTTCAACAGAAATCCAGCAATAATTTCAAGAGTATACATTTTATATCCTCACGTGCGTAGACAAGGTACAGGAGTAACGGAGGATAAAGATAATGCTTATTGCCCTTTTCTGTTTATTACAACAATAAAAAACGGAAGAAAACTTACAAATAATTGAAAATATAGTACCTATACAGGGTGTCCCAAAAAAAACCTTACAATCTTTGCGTGTAATTTTCTTGGGTTTAACGGATAGTTAGAAAGTATGTAAAGGTTACATGTTATAGCCAATGAATTGAACTTTAGATACCGTTTGTTTCATTTCAATCGGTAGTGTACAGCAAAAGTTATTTGTCAAATATTTGGATATAAAATTTTCTGGTCCATTTCTTTATTTTGCTGGTTAGCGCTCTAATGAGTATTTTCATTGATCTGCTTACTCAACCGTAATAATGTTTACTAATTTATTATGTGCATGCTATCTGTTATCTGTGCTGAAAATATTTGACGGGAAAATACGACAGATATAATAAATTTTTTACAATGTTCTAAGGTCACCCATTTTTATTCCATTCAAAACACCCCTACTTTATGGCCAATAATAATGAAATTGGATCAGACAAAAATCCACTCAAATATTTGACAAAGCATAACTTTTGTTGTACACTTCCGATTGAAATTAAATAAACGATATATAAAAGTTCAATTCATTGGCTATAAAATGCAATCTTTACATACTTTCTGACTATCCGTTAAACTCAAGAAAATTACACGCAAATATTGTAAGGTTTTTTCTGGGACACCCTGTACATCAAGGAATTTGTATTGGCTCAAGTAAAAACGAAATTGCAGTGCTATTGCCTATTCTGGAGTTGAAAGGAGATTGTTTGTTTATAGATAGTGAAAAGCGTGACTACTTTCAAATTTTGTTATTTTCGTAACATTCTGGCTGCGGCGGAAGCGTAGTTGTTTTAACAGAAAATGTTATTAACTCTACGTGTTCTTTGTGTAATATTTATATCCTTGACTTTAGGATGATTTTAAGGGAAATAGCGGGAAATATGTCGTGTTCATGTGTTTCCAATATTTCTGATCAAACAAAATGTTTCATTATTTCCGTAGTTTGATCTCAGTTATTTAATAAATGATTATACTTGAAAATGAATAGCGTTAAAACCTTTAATTCTTTGTTGCCCAGTGTTATGTTTAATGAGTTACCAGATCACTTAAATACCAATACGAATTGTTAAATGTTTTTTCTAAGTATGACAATAGAGACATGCCACGACTGGTACTTACTAAAACACTTCAAATCTTTTTCTACCGTTAAATCATCTCGGTGAAGATATGCAAGGATAAAAAAAGAAAAATAAGAACACATCGTAAGGCAAATCAAACACATATCTCCCTATGTCTCCATTGAAAAGTACATGTTTTCTTGAGTCCAGGGAAACATCTTTTGTTCCCATGCAAAGACATATACTGTCAGACGGGTGACATGAAGTGGCGTAGCCAGCATAGGGCAAGGGGGCAGTCTGCCCCCCCCCCCCCTGACAAAAAAATCGAGCGGGAAATCGGAGCAACCAGCGGGAAAAATCGGGAAGGACAAGAACAATGAGAGAGCAGTTGCAAGGCTGCTTGACAGGAAACATGGATAAAAGCAAAACATCAAAAATCGCTGAAAACCTGTTCAAGTTACATGGTTTAAAAATTTTACAAAAAATTATAGCAACACTATTTTTCCTCCTGCCAACAGACTACCTCTGGTAATGTAACATTGCAGTCTTAAAAGTAGCCGACATAACGGGTTCTTGTGAATTAGTCCGCGCACAATACAATGATCTTGTCGATGTATTATACAGTAGTGAATGCTTTCAGACTGCATTAAGTGATAAGAGAACGCAGTCTGGTGTTATTCTTTAAGAGGCATGAAGCGAGTGATCGCGTAAAGATAATTTTACCCACATCTAATTCTCCAGAATAATTGCGTGATGAATTAAAAAGTCGTTCTATACAGGGTGAGTCTAAATGAACTGTAATCAACAAAGGAATATTTTACTGAAAATCTGCATATGTTCATCAATTTTAATTATCACTGCTAATTAGGCAATTAATCAGCTTTCATTAGAATTTTAGTGTATTGTAATCGACAAATGCATTCAAAGGTTACATTCACTTTAGTAAAGGTGAACTAAAGACTCCAAAAAAACTATCGCCTCACCTCGAAACAATAACTCGTGCGCAAATATGGAACTCGCAAGCGTATTTGAAAATTTTGTGTACAAGCGCTAGAATCTCAGCTTTCATTTGACACCCTCTTTCTGACGATTAACTGAGAAACATTGAAGTTATGAACTTTTAAAACCCCCGAGCATAATTTGAAAAGGTTGTTTATTTTTCGCACTGTACAAACCAGTAACGGAAGCCTACGGATCAATATGAGCTAAGTGAGTTTGGTCTGAAGCGCGCGTTTTTTCGAAAGCATGCATCATTGGTCTCTAAACATCGTACATAAACTTGCAGGAGCGCCAAGGGGAATTTGGGGCAATCCCCAGTCATAAGCTTTCCCCTCCCCTTATCTACAGTTTCAGTCACTGGACCAAATTTAACACTCAATTTCAAACTTGCTTATACCCATATCAATCAATAGTCTTGTGTTAGTGGTTTGTACAGTGCGATAAATGAAATTAGCAACTTTTTCAAATTGAGTGTGAGTTTTAAAAGTTTATCACTTCAATGTTTCTCGTTCTCGGTCAATTGTCAGAAATAGGGTGTCAAATGAAAGCTGAAATTCTAGCGCTTGCACGCAAGATCTTAAAACTGTTTTTGCGAGTACCATATTTGCGCACGAGCCATTTTTTTGAGGTGAGACGATACTTTTTTTGAGTCTTTATATTGAAGTCGAACAAAGTTGCTTCATCATAGACTCGTATTCCGTATACAGTCGTGGGTAAAATCTTATTTATTGTGTATTGATTAATTTGCCGCTGAATTCAAATGTTAACAGCCTAATGTCACCACCAGCACTAGCCAATGGATTGTATTAGTTAACTCAATATACATGGTTGCTCATATAGTTGGAATAAAAATATTTTTACCACTTTTTTATATAAAGGTCAATTTATGATGAAAATATCTGGAAACTTATGTTGCTTTTGGTCAGATTTGATAAGTGATCTTGTTGGGTGTGAAATGGAACTCCGAATGTGATCAATATTCTCATGTGCTGGTAAGGGGGCAACAACAAAAATTGGTCAAAAACGTGATTTTTAGGTCCAATTTGATTTAACCCCGCCTTGTTCAAGGTCACTTCTCTACTCAAGTTGAGTGGTCATATGGAATGTTTATCTGTAGTAGAGTGATACGCAGAGGATTAAATGTCTTTGTCACGCTTGGCTGAGCGAAGAGAATGCTTGGAAACAAAGCACAAAATATCCTTCAAGTTTCCAGATCTTTTCATCATTAATTGACCTTTACGTAAAAAAGTGGTAACAATATTTTTATTCCAACTATATGAGCAACCGTGTAATGGTTTGCACTAGTGGTAGTTTACGCGTGCAAAGTGGGTACCTCCACTCAAACGACCATAGGATCAGAATTTGTCGTCCGCTTAATACAATACATTTTCTATGGAAGCTATGAAATATGGCATCTCCAATAGGAACATTTTTACAAAATAAAACAAGAATCTGGTCACTAGTAAAAAAATCACTGATTAGATTACGCTTTTCAAGACTCACTAATGGTACAGTACCTACAATCAAAACAATTTGTAATGAATTAGTTTAGAGTTCAATCGCTTCGCTAGACTGAATTATAAAGAGTATAAATGCGCTAAGAAGTATGAACTTGAGAGTGAAATAATTTTACAATTTGGACTATAAGGACTATTAACTACGCAATATTGGTTTCAAAATTGCATTGGTAGATTAGGGAACGATCGCTTTGCTTGATTAAATGATAAAATGCACAGAAGTATAAAAACTGAGGCAACTAGGCAAGTGGTTAAGTGGTCCTTATTACTGCATAATTTTTTAATAACTTACCATTATAATTAAAGTAAAAGGTTTACATAAACTGGAGTGTCAATTTTCTATAAATTCCAATTACCAACTATTAAAGTTAAAATAATATTCTTTGTTTAAATGTTACGAACTTGTAGCTACAGATCTGATTTGATTCTCTCTTTAAAATATCTTCAGAAAACAAAATTCCGAGAAATCTCTAATTAAAAACACAATTGTTTAAAATTACTCACTTCCATCACGAATCCATGTTCTAGCTACATCATCATCAATCAATTAGTCATAAGGAGAAAAATGTTTTAGGGAAGACTTTTCAGTTGAGGAAATGCAGCAAACTTGATTTTGCGCTACAGATGAAAATACTTTACTTGTAAAAGTCGTCTTATTTGACAAATTGATTTTTTGATAAAAACGGTATGGTTGTAGCATAATGAAAAGTGTGCATGAATTTTTCTGTCATCTTTTTTTAAAAATTCAATTAAATGACTTAAATCTGGTAAGATTTTCAAAGCAATTTATTGTTTTATTAAAGTCAAGGTGGAATTAACTTGCATAAAGTGGATCATTAACGCTATTAAGTAGTTAAAGTAAATTAACTATTTTAGCCAGAGGGGAAACCGGAAACGGATATGTTCAGTATGGGTGAGATATGTGCATTATGAATCAAATTTTATCACCGCTTTTCAATAATCGTATGAAATGTTATAATGTTAGTGTGATTTTAAAGCTTACACATTAGTCCTTCAAATCGATTAAGAATAATTCCCAAAAATAAAGGTACTATTAACTCTAATCAACTATTACCAGAAAGGAGTTGGGGTATGTATGAAGTGGGTGAGATGTAACGCAAACGGCTCATTCTCCGATAAAGTGTGCAACTTTGCCGTTTTGGTGTCGCTCATGTTCGTGTTGCATGTTTAACGTTGTTAAGCCTATTACAAATGATGTGATTGGTTTAGTTAATACATTAGAGTCACATTAGTAACACATGTGAAGCTAAACATATTAGCATGTCAGGAAAGTAGATAACGATAAATCTAAAAATACAAAATCTTCAATTTCTCAATGTCGCCAGCCACACTTTTTCTGTTTCATGAGCCCCCGTTCCTAAAATATTCGAGCATATCAAACATAATGCACACTATATAACAGCCCGTAATAGTTATTGATAATGACATATAAAGTTAAATTATTTTAAGTATTTGATATGGCAAAAGAACTTTTTCAAATGTGTCGCCAATATTGCAAGCAGATACGTAATCATTTCTAAAATCGATAACAAAGTGTCAAAATAAATCTGTTGATGGATGATTCCGCATTAGGTTTATCAAGCAAACTTGAGTGTTGCATAACATATATTTTATATAGAATTTTACATTAACAGTAACGATTTACAAGGATATTAATATCAAAAAAAAACCTATGTGACAGTGATGTCGAAACAGATACGTAATGTACATTCTGCTGCCTTCTCGTAAAACGCGGTACACTATGAGCGAAAATACTTCACCACAGTGTAGTATGTGTAGAGCTCCTAATTTAGTGTAAAAATCAAATTTGTAAGAAAACAAATTTTCTCAAAAATGAATATTAAAGAAAAGATACCAATAGATACGCAGCGACAGATACGTAATATAAGAATAGGGAATACAATGGTTAAAAAAATCAAGTATTTTTAAACATCTCCCATGCACTGTTTCTTCTTCAGGAACCATAAGAGTTTATGATTTTGTACGTTTTTCATGAGATATTAGTAGTCGAAATTTTAACATTTCTCTAACCAAAGTTGCCAAATGGGCCCAAGTGATGTGTGTTTTTAACCCATGTAACATGATCTTTGCAAGTAATTTAAAAGTGAACAGACAAATGATTTAAAGGTGAACAGACAAATAACTTAAAAGTGGCATTTTACGGCAGATCCGAAATGAACAGTCACATTAATTCATTCATGTTGAATCATGTGTTCTTAATTGATATGATACATGACCTTCTTTGTACTTATCCCTCTAATTTATCCCTATCTTTAGCTTAAATAGCGCCAAATGTTTCGAACAAAATCTTTAATATCTCCGGAACCGTTTGACCCACAAATGTGATCTTGGTGTAATTTTACTTTGGAAACAGAGTACAATTTGAATATGTTGTGAAAACAAATTGAATAGGAACTTAAACATTGGAAAGGCAAACAAAAATATAAATGTTCTTTAAGAAAAACAAAACAAAGCCCTTCCAAGCGTGTCTGAGGTTTAGGATAGGTCATTTTGACCCGCTTGGTAGATAAATGAATCCATTTGTCACATGACACAAGGTTTTTGTCTATACGGTTGCTCATAAAGTTGGAATAAGAATATTTTTACCACTGTTTTTTGTAACGGTCAATTTATAATGAAAATATATGGGACCGTATGCTGCTTTTGGACAGATTTGATAGGTAATCTAGTTGGGTGTGAAATGGAACTCCGAATGTGATAAATTTTCTCATGTAGTGGTAGGGGCGACAAGACAAATTGGTCAAAAACGTGATTGTAAGGTCAAAATTGATTTGACAACGCCTTGGTCAAGGTTACTTCCGGGGTTACTTCACTACTCAAAAAACAAAGCATAAACAATGATCCTTCAACGCCTCTTAATTTACAAAAATAGGCTCGTGGAGCGTAGAATGAACGTGGAATGGTCCCTGGCGGTATAAGACATCTTCAAAACCTTTTAAGATGTCATTTACCTTATGGGAACCATTCCACGTTCATCATAATCTTATTTTTGCAAATTGAGAAGCGTTGAAGGATCACTATATGTTTTGCTTCCAAGCATTCTCTTGGCGCAGTGACCAAGACTTTAAATCACCTGCGTATAAATGGTTTGTTGTTAAACCCCAAACGGTGAAGATACTTCCCCGGGTAATTCATACATATCTGCCAATAGCATAAAAGCATGTTTTCAAGTGCTTGGAGGCAATGATTATAAAACTTGAAAGATATTACATTACAAGTTTCAAAATGATCTCATTGTACACAATGCATTTAGTTTGATTAATTAGTCATACACGGTTGCTCATATAGTTGGAATAAAAATATTTTTACCACTTTTTTTCATATAAAGGTCTAGTTATGATGATAATATCTGGAAACCTATGTTGCTTTTGGTCAGATTTGATAGGTAATCTTGTTGGGTGTGAAATGGAACTCCGAATGTGATCAATTTTCTCATGACAAAAATGGGTCAAAAACGTGATTTTTAGGTCCAATTTGATTTAACCCCGCCTTGTTCAAGGTCACTTCTCTACTCAAGTTGAGTGGTCATATGGAATGTTTA
>JXSR01S002926.1:8152-19648 GCA_000969725.1 Ophiothrix spiculata | reverse complement strand
CCATTTTATATAGATGTTGCCCCCTTACCAGTACATGAGAAAATTGATCACATTTGGAGTTCCATTTCACAACCTACAAGATAACCTATCAAATCTGACCAAAAGCAACATAAGTTTCCAGATATTTTCATCATAAATTGACCTTTACGTAAACAAGTGGTAACAATATTTTTATTCCAACTATATTAGCAACCGTGTACTTGAAAGCTACCTTTATTATATACCCGTATTTTAATATCATGAATTTTTATAGAAAATTTGAAAGCTTGGAGCAGCACATTTGCCCGATACATGATTACTTCGTATTGCCTTACACATTATGCAATGAGCTAAGTATTGTCCGATGGGCCCTTTAATTTATACAATGAATTTAGTCATAACAGACATAAACAGGCTTTCATTTCATGAGTTTTTAAAGTTGAAACCTTTTTTCATTCTCAGTACCAAGTTCAAAATACAATTTCAATCTTGATGATAAATGTATTAACTCTTTCACTTAGCATGCTTAGATGGAATAGTAGGTTTATACAATGCTATATGTGCCAAAATATTGAAAATAACATTACAAATTTTACTCTTACATGTATGCTAACTAAATATACGAAGTTTCTCCAAATTTGTTGATAACAATATGTTGATGTTGCAATTATTAATGATTACCCATCATCCCGATTCCTAAATTTCACTTTTTCCACGCATTTGTTTTGGTGTTACAGAAATAAGAGGCCCATATACACCAACTGTTTTCTCCCAAACGAAAAGATATTAAAATAAAACACGAATCTTTATATCTGCATTATTATGGTAACTGGTAATCAAATATTCTGCATCTTCATGATCAGTGGCATCAATTAAACAACATAACGAAACAAAGAATGAATTCAAAATTATTCAAAAGGGACAACGTAAAGAAAGTAAAAATGCAGTATATGCATTGCAAATATATTGCAAGCTACTTCCTTTTCCTTTGGAGAAATCCTGTAGAAATGAGCAGACGATCAATTCTCTATCATAACTAAAGGCAGTATCTACAATATTAAACCTCTGTACATACAACCCTCTAGCATGGGAGTAAATTGAAGTGAAATTGCATGCTAATAGGAAGCATCTGCTATGCTTTATAAATGCACATACTGCGTTTTACTTTGTGGGGCAGAAAAGTAACAACACAACAACACTAAGGTTAGGTTAAATCTTAAAGTGAGTAGGCAAAATACTACGTGTTTGCACAATTAGTTTTATTTTATAAAAGAAATTATTAATAATTAAGTAAATAAATACTTTGTGTTTGAATATTAACAATAAGTTATTTCCAATTTATAACATTAACATGATAAACTTGTATCCTGTTGAAATATTCATGAAAGGGGATGTTGTTGTAATTTGCAACTAAGTAAATACACGGATCTCGAACATTAGCTGATAGGATTACACAAGTCTGTGCATTGATAATTCAATGTCAATTTTGACACCATCTCTCATTTTCTTTTTGGCGCCTTTTTATCTTCAAGTGCAAAGTATTTGCTTTTATTGAACGTCAAAGTCTAATTCCGGCGTCTACTTCAAATGACAATATGATAGATGGCTCAAGTTAGCTCAAGTAACTGCCTTTAGTTAATAAATCTTAAAGTGAGTGGGCAAAATAGTACGTGTTTACACAATTAGAAATTATTAATAATTAAGTAAATTAATAATTTGTGTTTGAAAATAAATAAGTTATTTCCAATTTACCACGTGAATAAAAAAGAATTGTGCACGGATTAAAACTATCTTGACCTTGATAAAAGCACTAAGTCATAAGTTTTTTGTTATTATAGTAAAGCAAATTTAATAAGCTTTCAAATGCAGAAAAAATTATGGAATTCAGATGAAAATTAAAAAAGATATGACCAATTTTGTAAGTACGTCTCATTTTCTTCCATTCCAATGGGATTTACACAGTTAAGCAAGCTATTACATATCACAATTACGGGTTATGGCATTATGATAAAAGCTAAGAAGCACTTACAAAATTGGCCATATCTTTTTTATTTTTTATCCGATTTCTATATGAAATATAGATTTCTAGGAATGATTTAATGCTTTTATCAAGGTCAAAATCAGTTTTAATCCGTGCACAATTTTTTTTTTATTCACGTGGTATAACATGAACTTGTGTCCTGTTGAAATATTCACGAAAGGGGATGTTGTTGTAATTTGCAACTAAGTAAATACACAGAACTGGAACATTAGCTGATAGGATTACACAAGTGTGTGCATTGAGAATTCAATGTCAATTTTGACACCATCTCTCATTTTCCTTTTGGCGCCTTTTTATCTTCAGCAAGTATGTACAGATGTAAAAAAAAGTACTTAAATGTGCCTTTATTAAAGGTGTAGGTTCCTATTTTAGGATGTTTATAATTTACTTTTAACCTATTGACCTTGACCTCTGAAATGCATTGTGCAAGGTTTCAACCTAAGCTTGTGTCTTGTTTTCTCCTGAGAGCCAAACGAAAGTATGCAACCCTGGGGATGAGGCTGTTACGTAAATACAAGAGAAATGGAAAATATGTATACCAATTAATTTTACATTTTGTGCCTTATCTCCAAAACTATAAAGAATTTTGAGGTGAAATTTTGGATGTATAATCAAAAAATATGGGCTTTCATTTGGCTTTAAAAATATACTACTTCCCGATTAGCCCTAGGAGATGAGACTGTGATCGGAACCTACACATTTAAACGTCAAAATCTATTTTTAGTTACAATATGATAGATGGTTTTATGCAACCTACTGCCTTAAATTTTCTTAAGTAAAAGGAAGTTGTGTGTGTAATACATACAGACAATGTTCTTACCTTGTGATGCTGATTTTCTTAACAGTCATATTAAAGGGGCAATTCATGATCCACTTTTCATCCTTAAGGTCACCTCTATCAAAATTGAGTTTTGTAGCTAGAATGAACTCTTGACTGGTGTATAATACAAACCGCAAACCATTCTTTCAAATATGCTTGCATTTTTTGAGTAAAATGGAAAAATATATCATATCCTAATTATTGTCGGGACCCAAAAGCAACACAGTAGCCTATGAGATTTTTTTTAAATACTGAAAAGCTTGTAACTTAAAACGAATGGGTGGAATCTATTGAAATTTTCAGCAAGCATTTAATATGTAGTACTATTCTTATTATTTAGCTAGAAAAGAGGTTGGGTTGTCGTCACGTCAGAATCATGAATTGCTCCTTTAAGTGAGTTGTGTTGATAACTGTCTGTTTCAACATCCCTACGTACATCTTGAGTAGTTACTTTGTCACATATATTTCCATTGATTTAGTGTGAGGTTGAAATTCCAAATACCCCAGGTTTTTGAACCTGTATTTTTGTAAGTTACTCCTGACAAGAAGATATAATTTGCACCCGAAATGCTCTCAGGGATGTTGAAACAGCTGATGATTAGTACATCTTATTCCTGCTAACGGTTAAGGCAATCGGCATCTCAAAGTGAGAACGGAGTATGTATACTTAAGATTGTATGCAAATTACTTCCTTTTGCCTTGAAGATTTCATGTAGAAATAAGCAGACGACCAATGCTGTTCCATAACTATAGGAAGTATCTACTTCAACAAATGTAGGTACGTACAACCTTCTACTACGGGAGAGGATGGACAAGATATTAAACTTTTAATAGAAATATATGCTGTATTTTATATAATGCATACCCTGGAAAAAATCGAGTACAATTTTAGTACAACATTCCTGAGATGCACACTTGGAACACAATTATAGTACAGTTTTAGTTCAAATATAGTACAAATTTGTGTACGATAAATGTACTCAAATTGTTCCAAATGTGCACCTTAGGAATGTTGTACTATCTTTGTACTCAATTTTTACTAGGGTATACTGCTTTCTTACTTTGATAAAAGGCAGTATCAATTTTAACCTCGGTAAAGATTTAAAGTAATTTTCCGAGTTGGATACATGATATAATGCTTGCAGATTAATATGAAAATTTAAATTCTAGACACTCACAGTTATTACCTATTTCTTTGGGGATAAAAACACGGGGAAATTAAGCATTCTCGAATGAGAGGGAATGCGTGAATCATGTGCATGTGCTGGAATTAATCGATTCTCCCTACAAGCGTCAAAAAACAGTTGAGAAGCCTTAAGTCGTGTCGAGGTTAAACCTTCAAAAGAAGTATATACAATTGTACTGGGTTAAATTCAGTCATTTCAGACCGTGATGCATGATGACGCATTTGTGCCTTCCCGGTGTAAAAGTAATCAAAGTCCCCCTGGAATCAAAGTCTGCCTTCCTTAGACTATAACGGTATAAAGCGTGAAACTATTGTTGCGTTAGAGTTGTTAGCCTATACTTTACTGTACAACCCGGCAAATAAGATCAAGGGATAACTATTCCTATCACACCGGCTCAAACAGGCGTAAAGTCGGTAAACTTTATATTGCGCTATAGGTGGAAATGCACGCAAAGGTCGCAATTGGGTGATATCAATTTTTTTTGCAAATTCACAATAATCATGAATTCTTGAAATCACCTGCGAAGTTGTATTAAAACAAAGCAAAACCAAAAACAAACAAATAAACATTACATTATATTTAGCTTGAACTAGACTGTGTTATTCTACAGTCATTAGCAAACTAGGATTAAAATACTTTTTCTTAAAATGATCCCACGTAAGTTGTTTTTGACACTGACTATAGGACTTTAACTTTCAAATGTTATAACATTGCCATCAACTGCAGGATTAAGTTTTCAAAGTCGTTCTTTCAGCAGCAGAAAATACTTATAAATAATAAATGTCGCTTTAATGTTTCCTTATAGTTATTTATTCATTTTATAATAGCACTAGATGTCACAGACTTGTAGAATCGTTTTAATAATGTAAACTGTTTGTAATTCGCCAAAGTATCAAAACGGAAATACCACCCGGTTGATTCTCTTTATCAATGTTGCGTATTTTATGTTTTCGTACGTTCATTGAAAGCATTAACACTTTAGTGGTCAAGGGGGTCCATATCGACCAAACATTTTCGTAGACGCTCTCCAAATTTTCATAAAGGTCTGATATAGCCACCGTACATGGTAACAAGTTCTTCGGTGTTGAAACCAAAACGCTTAAGAGTGCGAAACATATAAAGACGTTTATTAGCAGGTTTGCACATATGATCAACCTGGTTATCCCACTTTAAGTCATTTTGAAGCTATACACCCAAAACCTTTGCGGTGGAAACAAAAGATAAAAGATGAGAAGGAGGAACTCTCATAAAGCAAACTTGAATAACCTGGCACTTCAGTTTAGCTTCAGTTGGATTGCTATAACTATAAACACATGCCATCTCGTGTGTTGCTTGCTAAAAGCACTCCAAGCTACCTTTTACCAATGAACCTTGTATATTAAACCTTGAAGAAAATGATAAAAAGTAACAAAAAGATAACAATACATCGTAATGCATTATTGTTATATATTTATATCTATCTATATCTCAATTGAAAAGTAAATGTTTTCTTGATTAGTTCAGGCAGACATCTTTTGTTGCCGTTATAGAAATAAATAGACAGACATCTTTGGATTTGAAATCTTCCAGAAAACCACGATAATATCATTCATTACAACAGGTACATTTATTGTGTAGGTATTGTACCGTTGAAAATGGAGTAAAGCATTTCTGTTTCTGTTAGATTACCCTGTCATTTTAAAGCGACACGACTTATATCAGATTCTTGTGAATTATCTTGTGCACAGTACAATGAACTGGTTGATGTATACTTTCAGACTGCATTAAGTGAAATTTGTCTGGTGACTTTAAAGCTTATTTTAAAGTCATTTATTCTTATAGAGACACGAAGTGAATGATTGAGAAGAAAACAATTTTCATCCATTTCTCCAGAATCAGAATTACTGGGAAATAAATGAAAAGTTCTGTTCAACTTTTGGATACTTTGAGATACTATCTATCTATATGATGAATACATGATATTGGTCTTTGAGTAGATGAAAAACCTTCTCCAATATTCTAAAAGGTAGATTAATTCACATACAAAGCTGCATATTCCAAGCAGTGTTGTAAATATCTTTTATTAAGGCAATTAAACCTGGTGCAAATCGTATGTTTTCAAAATGTCCGAATATCTTCGTATACACCGCCCTTACTTAATCTCATATCTACACAAACACACCCCAATGCTAACATTTTGTGTGAAAACATGTGGGACTCACTATTTGTTCAACAGAAATCCAGCAATCATTTTAAGAGTATACATTAATCCTCACGTGCGCAGACATGGTAGAGGACTAACTGAGGTTAAAGTTAATGCTTACACGGAAAAACCTACAATAATTGAAAATATAGTAGCTATACATCATGGAGTTTGTATTGGCTCAAGTAAAAACAAAACAAAACGCAGTGATATTGCCTCTTCTGGAGTTGAAAGGAGATTGTTTGTTTATAAGATTTTGAAAAGCGTGACTAGTTCCAAATTTAGCTATTTTCGTAACATTCTGGCTGCGAAAGCGCAGTTGTTTTAACAGAATATGTTGTTAACTCTACGTGTTCTTTGTGTAATATATTTATCCTTGACTTGGATAAGCTCGGAAATCGGAAACTAACGAGGATGTTTTTAAGGGAAATAGTGAGTTGACTTGTTTTTGTGTTTCCAATATTTCTGATCAAACAAAATTTTGCATTATTTCCGTAGTTTGATTTCAGTTATTTAATAAGCGATTATTTTTGAAAATGAATTGCAAAATAGCATTAAAACCTTTAATTCCTTGTTACCCAGTATAATGTTTAATGAGTTACCAGATCACGATACCAATATGAATTGTTAAATGTATTTTCTAAGTATGACAATAGAGACATGCCTCGACTGGTACTTACTAAAAACACCTCAAACCATTTTCTACCGTTAAACCATCTCGGTGAACTTGAAGATATGCAAGGATATGTCTCCATTGAAAAAGACATGTTGGTTTTTTTGAGTCCAGGGAAACATCTTTTGTTCCCATGCAAAGACATATATGTCCGTCCGCCCATATGAGCAGTAAATGCCAGAAACTTCATTTTGCGCTACAGGTGAAAATACATGTCAAGGTCATAATTTGCCGAAATTGATTTTTTCACAGATTCACAATCCTAGTACTTACTACAAAATACCAGCAAAGTTTCATTTCAAGAAAATGATAGGAAATGTGAAATAAATTTGCATATTTTTTAGACGATCAACAGAAAATATAGGGATTACTGATCTTGAACGCGTTTATCTCAGTTATACGTTTTACTCTCTGACAGCCTTTGACGGACCATAACCAGTCCAGTCCGACTGCCTGAACAGGCAATATTTCCCAATGTGGCAATATGTTGCCTGGCCAGGCAACATCATATTTGTCAACTGTGTCGAATTCAACAACCTTACCCTAAATTACTCACTAGCAACTTTATAAAAGTTCAGTTGGAATTGTACTTTTGTGGGATCAAACTAAATACAAATTTTTTCACCAAGCGAAAAAAAAATTGACCTGGAGAAAGTTGAATTTTAATAACAATATATTTTTAACGGTTTTTCAAAATTTCGAATTAAATACTGGAAAATATAAAATAATACTCAAAAATGTTTGAAAATAGTCTGTTAACTGTTAATACATTAAGAAAACAAAGAAAAATTTTGAAAATCGTTAGCTATTTGCTAAAAACAAAGCAAATAACAAACGTATTATTTGAATCACACCAATGCATTGTGGGATTTGATATTGCCGGCGCAGGCAACATACTGCCAACACAGGAAACATTGCATGTTTAGGCAATCGGACCGGACTGATAACTTGACTTCTGAAAAATCGTGTGAAGTTCATTAAATTGTCATTTTAATCCTTAAAGCATGGTCTTTGAAAATAATTAAAAAGTGATAATGACAAGAGGTGGCATTTACTGCTGCTTTGGGATGGACGGTCACATATACTGTCAGACGGATGACATGGAACTCGTCCAACCACACACGATAACAGTATTCGTGACAACGTTGCACATTATGATTTTTAGGGGGTATTGTTACGTCAAATAAGACGTTTACGCGAACTTGATTTTCAGTATCCCTAAAACATCTTTTCATGTTACATGGGTTAAAATGTTATAAAAACACTTTATAGCGACACTATTTTCCCTCCTGCCGACAGACTACTTCTGATAATGTAACAATGCAGCCGACATAACGGGTTCTTGTGAATTCGCCCGCGCACAAAACGATAAAATGGTCAATGTATTATACAGTAGTGAATGCTTTCAGACTGCATTAAGTGATAAGAGAACGCAGTCTGGTGACTTTCAATTTGACTTATTATTTCAGAGGCACGAAGCGAGTGATCGAGTAAAGATAATTTTGGCTTCATTTATTTCTCTAGAATAACTACATGATTAATTGAAAAGTCGTTCTATACAGGGTGGGTCTAAAGTGTAATCAACGGAGGAATATTTTACTGGAAATCTGCTGATGTTTATCAATTTTAATTATCACTGCTAAATTACTCAGCTTTCATTCGAATTTTGGTGTGTTGTAATCGACAAATGCATTCAAAGGTTACTTACATTCGATTTAGTAAAGGTATACTATTTTAAGGTTGAACAAAGTTGCTTCGTATTCCGTATACAGTCGTGGGTAACATCTTATTTATTGTGTATTGATTAATTTGCCGCTGAATTCAAAAGTTAAAAGCTAATGTCATCGCCATTAATTTTTTTAACTGTTTAAACTGCAAACTTGTGTAAGTTTTGAAAAACATCTCTATGCTAAGATGCTTACACTAACAGAACATGTTTATATTATAATTTTCCTAATTCATTAGCAAAAGTCCGATCAACATTTGGAAATAGCAAAATTTAAATCGCTGGCCATTTCTGCCCCAAATCAGATTTCGACATAATTTTCGGACCTGATGGAATTTATGACGTCATAATTACGTAAAAGATTGTCGGATTTTCATGATTTTGGCATCAATGGAAAGAAGAGACAATACCCTATACTATGGTATAAGACCCTATACTATGGTATAAGAAAATCTAACTTTGGGCCTCTCAATTTCAAATGGAGTTGAACGAAGGTATCTACAATTGTTGATAACTCAATATAAAAATGCTGCAATAACATCTAGCAGAGGTATATGTATCATAAGGATTGCAAAGTTTGAGCTCTCCAACTGCTATAGTTTTTTGCAAAGAATATATTTCTACATGTAACCATTTTTTGGGACACCTGGTAATTTTACAATATTATTAGGTTTATACAATGTTATATGTGCAAAAAATATTGAAAATAACATTTATCAATTTTACTCTTATGTTAACTAAATCTGGGAAGTTTCGCCAAATATGTTGATAAGAATATGTTGATGTTGCAATTGAAGGATTACCAATCATCCCGATTCCTAAATTTCACTTTTTCCACGCATTTGTTTTGGTGTTACAGAAACAGGAGGCCCATACACACTAATTGTTTTCTCCAAAACGAACAGATATTAAATAAAACACGAAGCTTTATATCTGCATTATTATGGTTACTGGTAATCAAAGATTCTTGTTGGCAGTTCAGAAGCACTGCATCTTCATGATCAGTGGCATCAATTAAACAACATAACGAAACAAAGAATGCATTCAAAAGGATTCAAAACAGGACAACGGAAAGAAGGTAAAAACGTAGTATATGCATTGCAGATATATTGCAAGCTACTTCCTTTTCCTTTGGAGAAATCCTGTAGAAATGAGCAGACAATTATTTCTCTATCATAACTAAAGGCAGTAACTACAAAGTTAAACATATGTACATACAACCCTCTAGCATGGGAGTAAATTGAAGTGAAATTGCATGCTAATAGGAAGTATCTGCTATGCTTTATAAATGCACATACTGCGTTTTTACTTCGTGGGGCAGAACAGTAACAACACAACAACACTAAGGTTAGGTTAAATCTTAAAGTGAGTAGGCAAAACACTACGTGTTTGCACAATTAGTTTTGTTTTAGAAAAGAAATTATTAATAATTAAATAAATAAATACTTTGAGTTTGAAAATAAATAAGTTATTTCCAATTTATAACATTACCCCGTGCCCTGTTGAAGTATTCACGAAAGGGGATGTTGTTGTAATTTGCAACTAAGTAAATACACAGAACTGGAACATAAACTGATAGGATTACACAAGTGTGTGCATGAGAATTCAATGTCAATTTTGACACCATCTCTCATTTTCTTTTTGGCGCCTTTTTATCTTCAGCAAGTATGTGCAGATGTAAAAAAGTACTTAAATGTGCCTTTATTAAACGTCAAAATCTATTTCAAGTTATAATATGATACATGGTTTTATGCAACATACTGCCTTAAATTTTCTTAGGTAAAAGGAAGTCGTAGATGGTTTTATGCAACCTATTGCCTTAAATTTTCTTAGGTAAAAGGAAATTGTGTATGTAATACATATACAAACAATGTTTTTACCTTGTGATGCTGATTTTCTTAACAGTCATATTAAAGGCGCAATTCATGATCCACTTTTCATCCTCAAGGTCACCTCTACCATGTCTATCAACATTGTGTTTTGTAGCTAAAATGAATTATTGACTAGTGTATAAAACTAACCGCTTCTTTCAAATATGCTTGCATTTTTTTAGATAAATGGAAAAATGTATCATATCCTAATTATTGTCGGTGCCCCAAAACAACACAGTAGCCTATGGGGATTTTTAGAATACTGAAAAGTTTGTAACATGAAAACGAATGGGTGTATATAATCGATTGAAATTTTCAGCAAGCATTTATGTAGTACTCTTCTTATTATTTAACTAGAAAAGAGATGGGGTTGTCGTCAGAATCATGAATTGCACCTTTAAGTGAGTTGTGTTGATAACTGTCAGTTTCAACATCCCTACGTACATCTTGAATAGTTACTTTGTCACATATATTCCAATTGATTTAGTGTGAGGTTGAAATTCAAAATACCCCAGGTTTTTGAACCTGTATTTTTGTAAGTTACTCTTACATCAAGACAAGAAGATTTAATTTGCACCCGAAATGCTCTCAGGGATGTTGAAACAGCTGATGATTAGCACATCTTATTGCTGCTATCGGTTTAAGCAATCAGCATTTCAAAGTGAGAACGGAGTATGTATACTTGCGATTATATGCAAATTACTTCCTTTTGCCTTGAAGGAGTCATGTAGAAATAAGCAGACGACCAATGTTGTTCCATAACTATAGGAAGTATCTACTTTAACAAATGTAGGCACGTACAACCTTCTACTACGGGAGAGGATGGACAAGATATTAACTTTTAATAGAAGTATATGCTGTATTTCATATAATGCATATACTGCTTTCTCACTTTGATAAAGGCAGTATCAATTTTAACCCCGGTAAAGATTTAAAGGAACTTTCCGAGCTGGATACATAATATAATGCTTGAAGATTAATATGAAAATTCAAATTCTAGACAGTCACAGTTATTAC
>JXSR01S002925.1:153479-168603 GCA_000969725.1 Ophiothrix spiculata | reverse complement strand
TGCATCAAATAAGAGTTAGGACAAAATGATTTGAAACATCACCATTTTTCTCCCCTTGTATAGCCCACCTCTACTACTATGAAGCAATCGAGTTAGCCTGTCGACCAGAATGTGGTTGATCCCACATTTTCATCTGATGGAGACTGTATCATTTAGGACATATAAAAAATATATACAAATTAGAAATAAAACAGGCCTCATCATCAATTTCTCTAAAATGTCAGGAATGTTTTACAATCCTCATCATCAATTTCTCTGAAATGTCAGAAATTAAACAGGCCTCATCATCAATTTCTCTAAAATGTCAGGAAAGTTGACCTGCAAGAAATGGTTGGACGGCAGGATTGCTGGGCATTTGACACTTCATCGCAACATTTCGAACTAAATTATGCAAATGAGGTATTTTGCACTGAAATTGCAGCTGGTTTCGGAGAAAATGTATGGACGTTGGACAGAAAATTGGAATGCTTTGTCTCTTCCTGAAAATTTTCAGGCAAGACAAAAACCATAGAATTTCAAGGTGTTAAGGGCATAGTTAACACCTCATTTTCTGAAATATTTTACGCTTTGTATCTCATTATACATGTAGTAGATTCAGGTTTGGACCAAAAATGTAAGATTTTGGAACAAGGTCTAAAAACCCCTTGTTCTTGGATCATTCATTTGTAAACAACCTAAATAAATTTTGAAAAAACAAAAGTTGGACCTCTTATCCTTTTTGGAGTAGAGACACTAAGAACGCATTTCTCAAATTTTAGATTTTTACATTTTTTTTTTAAATAATGCCAAAAATGGACCTAAAATAGGTCAAAAATGACAAAAAAAAAGTCATTTTGGGCCAATTTTGGACCTATTTTTGGCAATATTCAAAAAGTCAAAGATCAAAAATTTGAGAAATGTGTTTCTAGACAAATGTTTCTAGATTCTAAAAAGAATTTGAGATCCAACTTTTATTTTTTCAAAATTTAATTAGGTTGTTTACAAATTAATGGTCAAAGAACAAAAAACTTTTTTGGGGACCTTGGTCCAAAATCACACATTTTGGTCCAAAACTGACCTAACCATCATCTTCTACATGAAAATCTACAGCTAGAAATGTATACTTTATATGGATTTACTTCTCGGTTGCTGAGTTACAAAGCGTAAAATATTTCAGGAAATAAGGGGTTAACTGTGCCCTTTTAAAAGTTGTTCTTGGCTTTTGCAATTATTAAAACTTAAAGATTACAACTTAAAACGAGGCTGTCTTATTAGCTATACAGAAACAAATAAAAATATTAGTGCCTACTTGTAAGCTAAAATGAATATAAGTTTCCAGAATGAAAAGCAATTGCAACCGGGAAATTTCAAGATTCTCAATAGCATCTACAATGTTGAAGATTTGAATACTTTCAAGATTTTCATTTTTGAGCTTAAATGTATGAAATATTTGTTTATATGATAAAAATACCGCATTGTGTATTTGGAATTAATGCCAAATACTTTTACCTTTGTGTTGAATGACATAACTACTATCAGGAGCTGTTATTAAACCTTGCAGGTACTTTGGCTTGCCTCTTTCTTTTCGGCATTCCATTACTTGCACTTGCATTTCCTGTAGAAGCTGCAGAAGAAAAATGAGAATGTACACTGTGAACAGTTAAAATCATGGTAAGACTTCATATAAAATAAGTGCAAGCTCTTCATATCCTGGATACTGGATATAAGCAATTTCTATAATGAGATGTCAATTCCAAAGGTGCACATTTCGAACACTGATTCGAATACGATTCTAGTACAATTCGAGTACAAGAAAAGTGTACTAGAAATTGTACTAGAAAGTACATTTCCATAGAAAACCCCTTCTTTTAACAAAAAAGAACTATCTAAACAACACAACAACCATGAGATTGGCAAATATCAGTATCTTGAAATAAAAGATTGCACATAAAGCCACTTCAGATGATTTTTAAATAATAAATTAAATTATTTCTGTAAATGAAAGCAGGTGATCTAAGTTATCAAAACTGTTTGAATTTTTCAAATCTGACCTTCCATTGCAAAGTTATGAAGGTTTTTGTGTCGCTTTTTGAATTAATTTGTAGAAAGTAGGTAAGGGGATAAATCTTTTACTTTCTTTATTTTCGGATTAGCAAGGTCACACCGCTATATTTTGATAGTCAATATTTTAATTGTCTGAATGGGTATTACATATACACCAAAAGTTATTTTGCACCTACACATGTGTGTGGTATTTAAAGATCTATGATTAGTTCCGAATGATAAAGGGCTGATTAACACTTAGTTTGGGCGGGAATACAAGTACAGAACAGGCGCAAAAATTTCATCCAAATAATTGTTATTGTTGCCGCTTGTTGTTTAATTACATTTGTTTTGAAAAATTTCTAGATTCTAAGAGGCAAATTTTACCAAAGCAAAGTTTAGTTAGCTTTTCCGTAAAATTTGGACCAAAACATGATTTTAGACCGTTTTGGGGACCGTATGACAAATTTTGTACAGTACATAAAACAGTAGATAGAAATATACAAGACGAATGATAAGTATAAAACAATTATACAAAATCCCAAATACATCAAAATGTTGAAAGCCAGGATAGCCCATAAAAGACTGGCTACAAATGCAGACTTATTTCCAATGGGGTCCCAAAACAACACAAAGATGGCAAAGGGATGCAAAAACAAAGAAAAACAGAGAAAATAAGTCTACATTCGTATAAAGTCGTCAGCGTCCTCACTCAGGGCTACATTGGTCAAGCGTTTTTTAACTGATTTCTTGAATAGATCTTTGCTGGGAATGCAAGTTGAATTGAAGATGGAAGTTTGTTCCAGTCACATATAGCATTGTAAAAAAAGGTGTTAATAGCAATGCCTTTCACACGAGGCACAAGAAATCCAAAACCACTTGACTGAGTGCGATGGGTGTGGACGCTGGCAGACCTGTTGAAGTGAGTTTTCAGGTAGTCAGGGCAGGTATTATGAAAGATGGAATAAACATGATTAAGTCTTAATTGACAGGCCCTGTCCCTAATGCTGAGGAAATTGACAGAGCTACGAGTTTCCTGTCCAACATAGTCTCTATTGTTAAGACCTAAAATAAAACGAATAATCTTATTTTTAATGATCTGAAGTTTTTCTTGGATTTGGATGATATGCCAGTAAACCATGAAGTGCAACAATAATCGAGGTGACATTGGAGAATAGCAGTAGAAATATTTCTACGAAGAGTACGATTCATAAAATTAGCGTACCGATATAAAAATTTCAATCTGCCAGAGACTTTTGAAACAACTAAATTAACCATGACTTCCCCAGTAAGGTTCTCATCAAGGGTAACTCCAAGATATTTAATGGAGTTTTGCGGAGTTATTGTTTGATTCTGATAGTTGATTGCAAAATCATATTGATCATCTTTTTTCAGCATATGTTTAGTACCAAATAGAATGCATTCTGTTTTGCCTACGTCAGGGCTGCCAACTTTGAAAATATAAAAAAAGTATTCTCAAACCTCAAAAAGAGTATTTTTCAGTCAAAAAGAGTATTTTTGTAAATATACTTTTAAAAAGTGTGACACACTAAAATCAACATTGCAGTTTGTGCAGCGTGCATGATATTTATCTTTTCCAGGAACTATGAAAGACCAACGTTTATTATAGTCGCTAAAATATTCCTGTTTCCTGAGACTGCCGCTGGTACTTTTCTTTGAAGTTTCCATTATCCAAAACTGTTATAATCCTCACAAAATTGCGACATAAAATCGTAAGAAATCAACAATATCAAATCTTCCACGAACGCCGGTGAAAAATTTCTCCCGTAGCAAAAACAGCCTGTGATATACTAATAATAGCCTGTGGTACAAAACCCATCTCTTTAACAAAATACGTTATTCGATCGCAATAGCAAAGTCAACGTAAATGACACCCAAGCGGGACCTTGATAGCAGGGAAGTGATTGATTTTGAGACCACCCAGCACACTAATTTTTTACTCTATTTTAATTTCAATAAAAATAGTCGTACCTTTTAATACATTATTTATTTTTTTGCGATCTTTTTTTTTAAGTACTCTTTGACATATTAATCATACTCGCATATTTTGCTTCAATTCCCGTACGAAATACGCGAAAATCCTACTAGTTGCCAGCCCTGCTACGTGGAGGGAGAGTTTGTTTTCTATGAGCCATTGATTACACAAGCTTAAGTCGGAGCCAAGTTTCTGGGAGACCCCCCCGGGGATCTTTATCAGCAACTATTAAAATGCTGTCATATGCGTACAGGAGCAACCTGTTATGGACCAATATTTCCATATCATTGCAATAGCAAAGATAGAGCATGGGCCCAGGAGGCTGCCCTGTGGGACTCCACAACTAAGAGTGAGCAGATCCGACGAGACGCCATCTATGGTAACCAGCTGCTCTCTGTTCGTGAGATATGACTTAAACCATCCGGGGTTAATTCCCATGAAACTTAGCTTCGAAAAAAGAATGTTGTGATTGACGCTATCAAACGCCTTCTGGACGTCGATAAAGGTCACCATTGACACTTATGATTGCTAGTACATGACAAACATAGTTGTGGTTATATATTTGCTAGTATTTTATATTCATTTTATCATGTAATACAATACTGCATGTATATTATACTTTTTTTTTTAGGTACATTACTAGTTTATAAGTTTATAAGGAAAAGAAAACAGATCCTGTTTTGGACTTTACAGTTTATTTTTCTTTTCCTTGATTGTCATATAATTGCATATTTTGTTTTACATTGTTTGTGATTTATGATGATGAAATAAATATTGTTATTATTAAATAATATTTGAGGGGTGCTCTGGCAAAATGAGAGGAAAGTTGCAAATTTCAAAATTGAGTTTGACATATTTGAATTCTAGATATTTTCAGGTTTTGAAAGATATAATGACACACATTCTTTCTGCAATCTTCATTTAAAGTTTGAAACCAAAAGCAGTCCACCAAATATATTACAACAAGCAGTTAGTTAACCGTGAATAATTGCACTTCGTGGCAAATGACCTTCAAAACTAAAGGTATATGTAAACACTTATGCATGAAGGCGTTTATGTTAGAAAACAATATTTGAATTTTTTCACCCTATTTTTAATTTGGATGCAATTTATTCAAAATGTAGATTTGTGACTTTCCTCTCGTTTTGCCAGAGCAGCCAACATTTTAGTATATTCATACTGCATACATACTCTTAAAATCCAAAGAATATAGATCTGCATGACAGTATCTTACCTTTTCTCTTCTTTCCTAGAGTTTCATTGATCAGGAGCCTTCCTGTTGCTTCTGGTTTGAATGCTAATTTTCTTGGCATTTGTACCAATGGATATTTCCCTAAAAAAAAATTGGAAAAATTGAAACAAGAATGTAACTTTTATAAACAGTTATAATTAGTGAATTAAAAGTTATTGGTTAAATACAACATGTTTAACAAGATGGTTCACGAACCAGTAGTCTTGCCTGCGTATCGACCGCCTACTTAATCATCATTCAGTTGTGGGGTGGAGTAGGATAGGGTAGGAGTGACGTTGGGTCAAGTACTTTCTATTGTATAAGTTTAATCCATGTGGGTCAGGTGTTCATGAGTTATGAGCTTGACCTCAAAATGACCTCAGGTCAACTTTTTTACAAATTTGGAATTTTTACCTCAGATGACCTTTTGACCTTCACTGACCTTGACCTTGGGTCAAGTACTTTCTATGGCCTAAGTTTAATCCAAGTGGGGTCAGACTCTGGGGTTAATGAGTTATGAGCTTGACCTCAAAATGACATCGGATGACCTCAGGTCAACTGTTTGAACAATTTAAAAAAATTGACCTCAAATGACCTTTTGACCTTGAATGACCTTCACCGCACCCCTCAAAAAGGCGCGTCGCGTGAGCTAATCCCGAAACCCTTCATGTCACCAAGTTTCATTAACATAGCCCTTACGGTTTAGGAGATATACTTAAAATTAAAAATTACGCATATATTAGGCAAATTAGGTACTTTATATGCATAGTTTGCGTTCAAATTGTACGCAGCGCCAGTTCAGCTTCAACCCTTCCCACTCACCAAATATAATCTACATATGGCATACGGTTTCCGAGATTTGCTCCGGACAAGAAATGCGGACGGCGGATGACGGACAGTTTTAAGGAATGGTATGTCTCTTCCTGAAAATTTTTCAGGCGAGACAAAAATTCATCAAGTTCATTGATCAAGACGCAGCTTTTAGCACAAGATGTAGTTAAATGAACAATGCTAGTCAGGGCACAAGCCTAAGTCAGCATTCAGGAAGTACAATTTTTCCTGTTTAAGTATAGATTGTTTATCACAACATGTGTGGCAGTATTGTTTTATGGCTATGAATCATGTGTTTTTCAAGCCACATGAAGAGTAAAAACACATTTGAAACATTGTGTTATACATTCATGCTATTCAACAACCCACCGTATCTCCTAATACAGGAGCGTACCGTTGTTGATTCATGATGAATATTAATATTCAAATTAGCGCGTCATGTATGACACATCGTTTACGGAGGTGCATTTACGCAGAACACATAACTTGGCGCACTGTCATCAAGCGCCCGGCACGTGAAAAGCCTGGTGCTCTGGAACAATTTAAAATGTCAAAGCAACAAACATTCACAAACAAGCTCTTTGCTTCAGATTCTCCTTAACATTTTTATGAAGATGAGTGGGCCTATCTGTTAAATTAAGAACATTTAGAATTGATATGTTTTTATGAATATTACATTGTTGAAAGGTATTAAAACAACCTATAGAATTGTTCATCATCAATCAACAACTCTGCATCTGATGTGTCAGAGATTTTTTTATTAAATCGTAAACGCTGTGTCATACATGACATGTGTCATACTTGCCACCCTCGCGCGATGAAAAAATATGCAGATGCATGGATGTATTGTTGTTGATTCGGGATGAACAAGTCTATAGCATGTTAATAACTAAATATTAAGTGGATTGATAAAGCCCTAATTCCAGAATCTACATCGATACAAGTACTGAGTTTTAACAAACTGGGTAAGGCTGTGGCAGCTTAAATTTCTTGATCATTATTTAAGATGTATGAGGAGGATCCTGCAGACCGAATGCTCTTAATACACTCCCTCACATGGGAGAATGAAACCTGACCTAAAGAGAACATCATATTTGCACAATATCCATAAACTATAAGGGATACAAACAAAGACTACGATGATGGGAAAAATTTGAAACCATACGCTGCGCAGCTGATCGATGATGATAAGTCAGGGAATTAGAACTTCAACACATTGTTACATTAACAAAATCTTAAGTTTGTACTTAATTTATTCAAAAAAAATTGGATAACTTGTCTTGCTCACTGCTATAACACATTGGCAAGACTCATACTCTGGAACAGTCCTTGTGCCGATTACTAGAATACACAAATTCTCAATACGTCGATCCTGTGTTTCCAAACTGGAAATCAATCTTTACCAAAATTTAATCCCACAATGCACTGATAACGCATAACGATGCACCCAAATAGGCGTGAAATGATGTGCACTACCACCCATTCCTAACAACAATTCAAATTGCCCGCTTTTAAGTATATGAATTGGAGGAGCTAATGTCACGGCTTATTAGTTTTATAGGCAAAACTATGCTTGGGCTAAAATTTCGGTAAAGATTGACTTCCAGGTGGAAACCCAGGATCGACGTATTGATACTTTTAAAATGGCTAGAATTGAACTTTCACATCTAAACATACCTGATGAAGCGCTAGGGGTAACTGCACTAGTCCTGTTGTCACCTATACCAAAAAAAATGAAGAAAAAAAATGATTAAAGGAAACTCATTACTTTTTGTATTGCAGATAATGAGTATTTGCATCGAGGGGCACTTAATAATAATGTTCAGTAGATTATTTGAATATTTACTTCAATTGGATAATTTTCTTGACAAGATTCGTGTCAAGAATCTATGGTCTGGATATCCGAATCATGCTGTACAATTTACGGTATTAAATTACATACTAATATTATGTAGTCTGCATTTTATTTGTATTCAGAGACAAAATAGTATAGATTACAAAATAAAAAAAACAAACCGCTTTTTTTCCTTAGCTAATGATAACTGAAAACTGGCTTTGAAAAATTAATAGAATAATAATTAATCTAAATGAAATGTGTTCATTGTGTGATGAAAGTTTAAAAAAAATTATATTATGTATTTCCTCTACACTCAGGGAAAAAAGTCTTGGCACAATTATCTGTGCATGTCATTGATTTTGTACTCAATTTTGATTCGAGCATCTTTACATCTAGCATTGAAACAGGGGTGAGGAAGGGGATGGTCAGAAGAGAAGAGTTCTTCATTGCCTTCAACTTAAAACATCTCTTACTGTAATTTATACTGTTTTAAACAGATGAATGCACCTGAAAAGTCTTCAGTGTTCCAACGACTTTTCCCCCTGATTGTCTGTGCGAAATTCAACATATTTGATCTAAATTCAGTTTTTTAGCCATATTTTTAAAAGTTTAAAAGGTATCAACGCCAAATTTATCTGCTAAATTTGAAAAAAAAAAATCATTATTATGGTCAATGACACTGGTTGCTATGGTCCTAAATTATCATAACAATGAATACGCCATCATTGACAATAGTTTTGAACACATATTTATAAACAATACTTAAATTCTTGTCATGCTATTATATTAACTTTATGGAAAATTGTGAAAATTTGTTAATGGATGATTTACACTTCCTATCTATTGTACATACAAGTACAATAATATAGGAAATAACATTCAATTACCAGATAATTTTGAATTCAAAAAAAGTCAAAAATTTGAATGTTATTTTATTTCTTGATTTTTGGTATGAGCCTATTCTCTAGGTTACGTATTTGCTATAATAGGCCTATAATGAGAAAGAGCCAAATATTTGTAAATTGTAAAACATTCCTTTCACATCATAGATTGCAGAAAAATCAAAAAAAATTGGAATTTTCATTAGATCTCCTATAGGCCATTTCTAGAAATTCAACTATAGAGGGCAGTATTTATTGTTGTCGACTTGTAAAGATAATTAAAAATAAGGGAATATCTAAATATTTTGATATAGGGTGTGAATTCGACAATAAAACTTTGCTTGAGCACTGTCATTGTTATTGGTTATAGGCTAATAATAATAATGAGGCGCTTTACCGCTAATAAGCTATGATAATGAGGCGATTTTAAGTGCATAAACCTAGGTCTCTACCGCAGACTACGCCCTTTACATAAGAAAAACCCATAGAGACTTTGTGCAACTTTTAACAAAATCTATCATTGTTGGACCACTTTGCTTTCAAAAACAAAGGTCAAATCTTAGATCTGTGCACAAAAACTGGTAAAAATACTTAAATGTGGAACTTCAAATTGGTGCTTTATTTGGATCACAAAAGTTAATTTTTATTTTTGACTCTCGGGTTGACATTTCGGTGGAATCGCCCAACTACCTTGTACCATCTACAACATTTTACAAGATGTAAAAACCAGACGAGAAACAAAAACTAATTTGACTTAAACAAATGAGATTTTACTTAAACTTGAAACTACTCAGAGAATTGGGGTGTCGGATACAGACAGGCAATGTATTCCAGAGATGTGGTACTGCGAATGAAAAGACATGTTTGCCATAAAATGTACGCAGTGAGTGAGTAAGTGACAAGTTCGAGTTTTATGCTAGACAGGGCCGTACATAGGTATGTAAGCCAAGGGTGGCAAACACATTACCGTCCCGAAATTCATGTTTCGTCCTGGTTTATAACGGTCAACTTGTTTGTGCTATTTTCAGCCAAAAATCTTGATATTTTTGTGCTAAAATTGGCTTATTTTGACTAAAAATTTGAACTAAAAAAATTTCATAACAAATACGTTTGTCAACCGGTAACCAGTGCAATTCACTTAATGTATGGAGCGGGGGGGGGGGGGGGGGACCCCGGGGGGGGGGCACCCCCAAGGTTAAAGGTACAACATAATTATATAGGCCTATACTGAAAATTTCACTTGATTCCGACTGTTAAGTTAAAGCTTTTCAGCATTTTGAAAAGCCCCATAGTTTAATGCGTTGTAATTACTGTTGGGGCCCCAGTTGAGGAATATAAGCTAAATAAATCAAATTTAATAGAGGTGACCTTGAGGGTGAAAAATGGATCATGAACTGTCCCTTTATTACTCGACCGCCGACAATCTCCGTTCAGTGGACAGAAGAGACACTGTCAGCGCTATATTGAGCTAACCATATGTCAGCAAACCAAATTAGAGGCTATTATTATCAATACTTATTGCCGCTGTGCAGCTCTGTCGCGTGCTTCCTTTCGCAGGTTGTAGCTTTGCAGTTTTGCCGCTTTTCAGATTTGCCACTTCATGTCGCTCTGAAAGTTGAATTTATTTCAACTCAAAAATTCTTGTCAAACTTTTGCCGATATCGATTATCTCAGCGACATGTTTTACCGATACAACAACCGTAGCGGCAAGTTTTTACAAAAATGAACGTCACGCAGCGACAAAGCTCAGTATGAAAGCAGCATTAAGCTTTATCAAAAGTATTCATTAAATGTGGTAATGCTATTACCACTTGGTAACAAACAAAACGATTTGCCTTTCTGTTGGACGCACTGATGCTGATGTCACAGACTTAGGCTGTTCAATGTTACTCCCTGGCGTGAAACATTGCACTGGAGGTCAATGAAAAAGTCTACAAAATTTACATTTTCAACCAAATTAATTTTTGTACCAACCCCTTTCTTTAATATTGTTCAAAAATATGTCTTTCAATTCATTATTTAAGTAAATATTATTGAATCAGAGTGGAAATTGTGGAAATATTGGTTCACTCTATAGACATCGCACAATAAGTTCACTTTCACTCTAGAAACAAGGACTGAGTACGCCAAATTGAACAACTGGCAATGCTTACCTGAAATATCTGGCTGTGGTATACCACAGCCAGAAGCAAGCTATGTAATCAAACCTTTCGCACAATTGCACATACCCAATATCCCTAAAAATGACCATATTTTTCAGATGCAAACTAAGACACTCCACAAACATGACAAAGGATATTTATAATAAATTAACCTATTTTAAACACTTCCCGAAGTTGTTATTTACACAAAAATGGTGTTTGAAGATATGTTTACAAACGGTAACCATGTCAACAAACAATATATACAGTTTGATTTCTCTGATCTGAACAGTGCGAATTTCATCAATTTTATTCCAAAAGGTTTCTTTCTTGAATATGGAATAAAACATTTTTGTTTTTTCAAGCACCATTCATATATTTTTCAATTTATGCACAAATGGCCGTTGCGTGACACAGCTGTACTGCACAGCTTGCCTCAAGCCAAAAATTCATACGAGAGTATATTTTTTAATTTAATTTTGGCCTTGTATCATACCGAAGGAAACATATATGTGACAATTGGTGGTTTAGAGTGACCAAATATGTTATGTCAACAACGATTTCCTTGTTTCTTCCCAAATTTATCATTAAGATTGCACTGCATGATGAACTTGGAAGTATGTTGCAGTATATACATGATACCACCCAACTATAAGACATGCAGAAGTGAATTAACAAGACATACATAAATAAGAGGGGTGCCCTGCTGAAGTGAGAAAACAGCCACTGAAGTGAAACAGTGTATTCTAACAACATGTACATTTGAGCAACATATGCATGTACTTAATGGAAATGTTAATTTTTATAGTTTTTATCAAAATATTCAAAATGTTCTGTACTACTGCACGAAGATGAATTTGGCTCAATAATGACTCAATTTTTCAATATTGTGAAACTGATTGCAGATTATTGGATGCTAATAGAATAATTTAAAATTCACATGAAATGTGGAATACAATATGCTAAGCAAAGTGTACTGCATTTTCAGAGATGCCACTGGTTTAATTGAAAAAAAAACCAGAAAATGAAAAAGTCATCAATTCTTAAAAGATACTCCAAAAAGGGCCAGAAATATATGAAAATATGTAAATTAGAGATTATAAAAAACCTGAAATTGTGGTTTGAGCTTCAAAAAAACCTGATTTCAGGTAAAACCTGAAAAGTGCCATCTCTGATTTTACCAAAAAACAAATTAAAACGGCATTTATTGTGTTACCCATATAACCTCCAGAGTTTGTATACTTAATAGTCAATTTCTGATAATACTTTTTTTCTTTCTTATTTTCGGAGGGCTGTAGATGTTCACATAAATTGATCTATTGTCAAAAGGATGAAGGAAAGTATGTAATTTTGAAAAAATCAAACATTTAAAACCTGATTTTGAAAATTGCAACTCATCTCTCATTTCACCTTAGCAACCGACATATTAATGGCAAGTTATGCAATTTCCAGTAATGAGATGACATGAATATTTGTATTGCTTTTATGTAAAATTCTATTCTATGAAGTACAATCATTCAATGGTTGTTACATTATCTTGAGGTGAAAAAAAAATGAGTTAATGGAGCACATCTTCAAAAATAAGGCTTCTGTCAAGATTGTTTTTTTCATGTGGACATGTAGCAATAATTTGTTGTCGACGTTGACATATGTGTTGAATGAAGTTGATATCAAATAGTTTGTTATTGCAGGAAAAGTGTAATTGTTCGGACGAGCTTAATGACACATAGACGTACCTATAACATAGCAATGTGCTTGTTTTTTTCGGGGACTATAATATGGATGATATAAAGTTGATATTTTGTAACTTTTTTGTCGTAAACCATCGTAATAACTTTTAAAAACGGTTGTAAACAACAAACTAATAAGTATTAAATAGTTTATGCAACACTTGTTGAAGCTCAACAGCTGATAAATGACCATAACTTGACAATTAAACTTAAGTTTTTATAAAATTTTACTGCCGTTTTGTTGACAAGACCTGTTGACAGAAACCTTATTCAAAAACCAACCAGAGGTTGACTGGTTTGCTTTTGTTATGACCAACAGCAGCCACTGAGAAACAGAGGTACCAGGTCGTCGGGCGCGGGTTATGCTTTGAAGCGGTCTTTTACACTTGGTCACAACTGATATATTTTACAGCTCATGCTATTAAACCTGATATTAACATACCTTGCACTGCATTCAATGATGGTGTTCTTTGAAGTATTGGCATCTCTATAGGTGACAGATCTACAGGAAAATCAATGGATTCAAAACCGAATGAATAATACGAGGGTCATTCTAAAAATTCTACCTGTTGTATCATAACTTTTGTTCTAATAAAGGTAGCTACTTAATAAAAGTTGGCAAAAATATAGTTCAGAATGTCCTCTACACATGGTGCAACAATTATATAAATATTTCATCTAAATATCTGTAAGTTTCATGAAAACCACAGAGGGTTTCGTTACACCGGAAACAGTAAAAAATGTGCAACATTTCTAAAAGTGGCTCAAATACAGTGAATTAAAAAGTCCATAATCTAACTATTGTAGTATTGCTATACAGTAAAAAATTTGTAAAACATAAGAATGAACATACAATTATGCAGGATGATAAAAAAGCTGACTCAGACTGCAAATAATGGTAATTCACAGGGATAACAATAACATGAACAAATATCCCCTCCAGCAATAATATCAAAATCACCAAAGACACAGTTTACGAAGAAATCGACCTTAATAAAACAAGATACAAAATGGTAGCATTGTAAAGCTTCTATTTTTAAAATATTTTCATGATAGATACCAAAAGCAACCAAATTCATGTTTTTGATTGAAAATGTGGTGTAGTAACTTCAACTGTTGCTTTTTACATAAAAACGCACTTAAAAAAGTCAGGCTACAGAGAAACACACTATGCTGATATTCGTAGATTGGGATTCTGGGTAATTCATGTCTGTAACAAGTTTACTTTATCAGTGACAAATGATTTGTTGGACTGTTAGGTACACTTTTGTATCAAATTTATTCTGTAACTTACAAAACTTTTTGGTTAACATATGGTTTTTCATACATAAGCTGTACATATAATTTCAGGTGAAATGTCATTAGATATTTTACCGTTTCCGGTGTATCCTAACCTTACTATGAGTTTTCAGGTAACCTACAGAAATCTAGATAAGATATTGATATAATTGTTTTACCATATGTATGTGACATTCTTAGCTATATTTGTGTCAATTTTCAAGTATCTACCTTTAACAGAACAAAAGTTATGATACAACAGGTAGAACTTTTTGAATGACCCTCGTAATTTCATCCTCTTAATGCTGTTTACAAACAGTCTGTTTCAAAACTTTGTCTTGTCCTATTTGATGGTGTTTATCGATGCTTCCAACAATTTAATGACTGTAATATCTCTCATGCATGCAGATACAGAGTTCTTTTTCTTATTAGCACTACTAATAACATATTGACAACGCATATAAGTAAACCTCAAGCAATCTTGCAGTGATGTTATTTCTTGACTCTGAACATATCATTTCTTGTTGTAATCGTAACAATTCACTTCAACCATCACCTACATACATTTGGCTATGCGTTGGTTAAAAAAAAATGTTAAGTTATGTTAGTACATGGATTTTATTTTACATATATCGAGGGATTAATTAAAAACTAACAAAGATGTATCACACAACAAAACATTTTTATGATCAGCGATTTGACCTAAATGGAAAATCAATACACAAAAATCAGTTATTATGTGTGGGTGGCTTTTCAGCCTCAGCCATGGCATAAAGAGTGTCGCAAATGCAGACTTAGCATTTTGTGACTTTTGTTTTTTTTTAATCCCTATAATGTTTTCAACTAATCTCAAGTATGTAAAACAAAACAAAACAAAAAATAAAAAATTAGGATTTGCAGTTTTCCATCGCATGAATAGTTTTGGCATGACAGGGGTGCAAATTTTAAGCTTTAATTTCAAAGACTTGATGACATATGGGCTAGATTTCTCAAAATGTTGGTTATGTTAAAGGATATTTGATCAGATCATTTTGTTTTAGAAATACCCAAGCTCACAGGGCCAATAATTGAAGGACAGAGATATGTCATACCTGGTGTAGGTTTATTTCCAGCTTGACTGACATTATTGTCTGCGTCTTTGTTGGCCGTCTCTGTAAAATACAAAACAATACAAAAA
>JXSR01S002925.1:130659-149064 GCA_000969725.1 Ophiothrix spiculata | reverse complement strand
AATTTACATTATGTGCAATTATTTTGGGCTTGTAACTATATAATTTGATTAGTATAGAACCAAACCAAAGTGTACCAGTTTCTTTTTCGGAATACTTTATCTGCTTGTCAGTATGTGTTTGTGTATTTTATACATATATGAAGAGTTGTTTCCAAACGGACCTAAATCCACTTTTTATAGTTCTGAGAAAATCAGCAAAAACTAATTCCTTGTAAATAATGTTCAAATTTTTACTGCATTAAATGTTAAGTGTTACACTCTGACAACACTGAAACCACTCACAGAAATCAGAGCCTTATAATATGAGTGGTGCTCTGGCAAAATGAGCGGAAAGTCGTGATTTTCAAAATTGAGTTAATGACATATTTTAATTCTCTACAATCTCAGCTTTCGAATGATATATAAAATGTCATACTTTCTTTCTACAATATTCATTTAGAGATCGAAATACATGACAGTCCACCTAAAATCTGGCAGTAAAATATTGTCGCAAATCGATTTTAAAGTTACTGATTACTATAGTGTGAGACAGCAAAACGCGATCAATTAATTAAAAATAATTGCACTTCCCAGCATAATTGACCTTCAAAATGCAAGGTGTCGTTTGACAGTTACGTATTAATCCCTTTAATGTCAAAAAACGAAATTTGATATTTTTACTTATAGCAGCCATTTATTTAAAATATTCAATCGCGACTTTCCGCTCATTTTGCCAGAGCACCACATATATATATTTTTATAGAGAGATTTATTTTCACTATATGTGGAGTGGATTTAGGCCCTTTTGGAAATAAACTATGGATTTAGGCACTATTGGAAACAAGCTGAGATTTTTGTGCACTGGCAAGCTAAATTAAAGCAAGTTCTGGGAAAAATAGCGTGGTTTCATGAAATTACTATTTTAGTACTACATAATGGCACCCATTACTAAATTTTTACCCGAAGTTAATTTTTGTTCTTTTTGGGGATGCTTTCTTCATTTAGAGTTTCCAAAAGGACCCAAATCAGCAAACGGATAATTTTTGAGTTTTTACTGCTTCACAAGTTAAGGATAGGTCCTCTCACTACAGTGACATCATTTATGGAAATCAAAACTTTATTGTTTGTTTTTTTATTGAGAGGTTTGTTTACACCTAAAATGGATTGTTAGGCCCTTCTGGAAACAAACTGTAGTGAAGTTAGGCCCTTTTGGACACAAACACAGATTTTTGTGTACTGGTAAACTCTATGATACAACTTTTGGGAAAATGGCTGGTTCCATTAAACTACCACTATAATATAACTACACTATGGCACCAATAACTCAATTTTGACCAAAAGTGGATTAAGGCCCTTTTACATTTATCATTACCTTTTTGCCATTTAGTTGCTGTTTGCTCCGGTAGAGCAGAAACCTCAACGACGTAGCTCCACTTTGACTGGCCCCTTATGGTTACATTTTTTGCCAGGAATTTTTCTGGCAATGCTCGCTTGCAGGCTCTTGCCACTTTCTTTGTCTCTGTCGTTGATGCGCAAAGAGTGTCAGAAACCACTGCAAAGACCATCAAACGTTGATTACCAATGTTTACATTGGCGGTAACCATATTGCCTTTCACCTATTGCATTGAGAAATAAATACATAAATAATTGTAAGCTACAAATGTAAAAGTTTATAATATGACTTTTCATGTTTAATCAAAAACCCATCAATTGAGAGTCATTATGGAAACATATATTGTAATGTAAAATGATATAGATACAAACAAGGCGATTGATTTAATTTTTGACTCAATTATATTAAAGTTGGAGTGTCGTAGTGTAGTAGTTAGCGATCTCGCCTCACATGCATTGGGCCTGGGTTTGATTCCCTGCAGTGAGGGCACTTGCCGGAATGGAAATTCGGAATCTTTGCTTACACGTTTATCTTATTTAGTTTTAGCATTGGGCAGATATTCTAGATCTACTTCTCACATGAAGTATTTAGAGTTGGGTAATATTTCATGAGAGATCGTCGTCCTTCGGAGGGGACGTAAAGCTGTCGGTCCCATGTACAACCGCAGCCAGTTTCGTAAAGAGTAGGGAAATCTACCCCTGACTGTTCCCAACCCTGTTTCGGTCAATTTCTGGACTCCAAAATCAGCCTGTGCGTTTCATCCTCAACCATATGAGGTCGCACAATAATTGGAAGAAAGAAGAAAGAAAGTTATTGTAAACAAATTGTATGAAATAAAAGACAATTAATCTTTAAAAAAGGTTAAAAATGTTTTTGGTGTTTTTTTTTCAGGCCAATCATACAATAATGAGGGAAAAAGTGACTCAATTGTACAATCATCTTGATGGCTTGTTTACATTTTTGCTCTAATATACACATATGTGAAGGGGTTAAAGCAATGGTTAAGTTTACTAATGCCACAAACTCAGCAGTGGAAGAAACTGTGAAATATACCAGAGAAGGACTTGGTAATTAAATCACAAGTTTATAAAAAACAGGAATCTTGAAGGGAGTGCTGCAGGTGCACAAGAGTAAATGCAAATTTTTAAAGTGAAAATACATTTCCTGGTTTGTATGTACTAGTGACACACTTCAAAAATTGAAAATTAAATTGTATAATATGTGTGCAATCAAATCCATGTGAACATTAAGGTCAGTATATTGTTCTATGGGCATTGATGCTAACACAGTCAAAATTGGAGCCAAGGTCAAATCTCTAATTTTATCGGAAAATTTACCTTTACCTGTCATATTAACCCTAACCATACTAAAGCTCACTGTCAAAAATCCAAACAAATGTACCCAAGTCCTAATACGTCATAGATGCAGTTTTTATGTGGGGATGAAATCGCTGACCACGCAGTAGCCCCATGGTGGCCTGCTAGGCTGTACCTCCATTGGAAAGCCAGAGGCCATTGGTTCAAACCCCAGTGAAAACATGCTATTTTTCTCATATGACGCAGTTGGACTTAGATGATATTGTTGCATCTTGAAAATTCTGCTTGTTGTACGACAAGCTGATATATAGATAACCATATCGTGATTGTCGCAACGACACCATATTTATACAAGATTCATGTTTCCTTCCAACAGACCATATTGCAGCAATTATGTAAATGTGTCGTGCTACATTAAAATTGCATACAAAATTGCAAATTACTACATACTTGGTTATCTGCTGCAATAACAACTACTCAAGGATTAAACCATCTTAGGGTTAATGGAGTACCAATAAACATATATTAAGAAAAATGTGTAAAATAACAAGATAAAAATCCTCTCAGAACTACAGTGGTTTTTTTAGTCCTCACACAACTAGATTTTTTGGAATTGATGTGCTCCATCGATTTGGGAAAAAAAAATGCAACAAAACATCCAATAACTGAAAAGCAATATGTATTTTAAAGCTAAAATTTATGGCTTTCAGATGAGGCTAATATATTACAATTTCTGAACCCTTATGGTACTTTAAGATATGACGGGTCACATATATATTCTTGACAAGGTTAATACAAACCTTCTCCGGGTTGTAAGAGATGAAGTGATCCACTATCCCAATGAATTTGGATAGTGGATCTTGTCCATCGGTGACACTTGCTGCTTCTCTATACTGTAGCCCACATTGATACCGTTCTATTTGTGGTACGATGGTTTCTTTAAATAACTCTAGAAGTTGTGGACATAGTTCACTGCGCCCAAGATAATCCAAAAACTGTATGTAAAAAAGTAATAGTTTAACTTATTAGTAAATACAATAAAAAATAAATAAAATAAAACTTTTTTGTGTCATCTATCTGCATATGTTGGAAATGCTAAGAAAAGAGAATAAAATGAATTTCATTTCATAAAGTGATTTTTAACTACTAATAAATGGCCTAGCATAGATTCCACCTAGAATTAAAAACTTATGCAAATGCTCTATATAAAGATTAAAAGTGTAAATATTTACACACAAATGGCTAAAATTGAGAGAATTTGCAATATCCTTTTTTGATGGTGATGTGACTATTATGTGTTTCTAAATCCTTTATTTTTGGAGCTCAGATGGATTACCAGATAAAAGATCAAACAAAGCTCCTGGAGATAATTTAATACATATTAGAAGAGAAACAATTCCATCAAAAAGAATTTGATTGGCCATCACATGTGTAGAAATACGATCTTTTTAAGTTTTCAAACTAGAAACACAGTTTTTACACCACATTTTTGTGCCGGTGTAGTGAGATTGAGTGTCCCCCAAAACCAGGAGTCCGGGTCTAATTGAACTACATAGAATAAGTCGCAATCGATGATTTATTGATCGCACATGTACAAGTACGTTCTACACAATTTCATAGTAGCTAGGACATTTCAGTCACATGGACGCTTTATTTCATTACACCCGCTTAAAAAATTAAAGTAAAGAATTGAAATTTTAATCAATTTTCCTCAAAATCGTGGAAAAATACTTTACTATAAACATGTTCTATCGATTCAAGTAAAAAATGTAGGTAAAAAATCAGTGTGAAGATCTAGGCCAGTCCCTTTAAGAGTTACAAGGAAGCTATTAATACCAATTTGGCTGAATAAACACTTCTTTTATGACCATTTGTTGAATAAAATTTGATATCCCAAGTTTAATCCCACATGATTTAGTATAGGAAAGCACACATGTGCTTCAATTTTTCTGTAGCAAAGCAAGCTTTTGACAAAATGCCATTTAAAAACGCTTTTAGGTATTCATGAGCTCCTTTGTTTCATGCTGTTTCTACTCAAAACTATTTCTGATCAAAATTTTATAGTATTGAATTAATTGGTGTGAATATCTTCTTATTAACTAAGTTACCCTTTCTTTTGAAAAATCAATGCAAGATGATTATTATCTATGAGGAATATATTACAGAAATATGATATTTAATCATTAAGTATCGCAGAAACATATGGAAACACCAAGACAAATGCACAACCATAATTTACAGGGGTGTGAGAGTCATGTGATAAAAAGCGCTGAAAATGATGAAAAATGCCAAAAACAGGCTGAAAATGAACGAAAAAAAGCTGAAATTATGACTCTTTTGAAGCCAATAAAAAAAGCTGAAATTATCTAAAAAGCTCAACTCTCATACCCCAGCATAAAAGAGTGTGTGTTTAGATCAATAAATTACATTTTAAAACATATCTGAATGGTATTCTGAAATTTGTGGTATTTGCGGTATAAGTGGGGTACACAGTCAGGGTAGCTCAAACAATGTAAAGATCACATATGGTGCATGATATCATTTTCAAATCCCAGCTGTGCTAAGTGTTGAGTGTGCTTGAAAATTCCTTTGGACAAGAAACCAACTGCTAATTGCCTTGTACGAAACTAATCTGCAATGTTTTATAATGCTGGCTAATCAAGGTTCAGTGCCCATAGATGTTACCGCAGAACCTGACACGATGCTTGATATCATGGAATGGAGCTTAATTTGTCCAAAGTGATCAGAGCACATCTGTAAATGAGATGAGGCTGCTTGGAATTACAATCAGGGAGGAATAGAGCACCAATATAAACCTCCTGTATTAACCTTTTCATATAACAGTTGACAGATCAAATTGTGAAATTATTCCACATTTAGTCTCTTTTTTAAAGAAAGGTGCATTGAGCACAATTTAAATTTCTTCTTCTTATTTCAATTTATAACCGACTTAATTAACAAACTTTTAACACAGCGTAGTGGTGTTACGCATAGTTATACTTTAATAATGACAGTCAGCTGCTGACAATTATAAAAAGTTTTATCAAGACTTTCAACAAATTTTAAATGCTTTGCATATTGATCTTCGGTATGCATCTAATTTATAAAAATATGTTTTGATGCGATAATATTATAAAAGTGGTTAGTTTTTTTTTCTTTCTGTAAATAGATTGTACATATTTTAAATAAATCAAATTTTAACTTGTAATTCATGATGGTAAAGTCAATTTTAGGATCTCAAATTAGGATTAGGCTGTATTTTTTCATTGTTATCACCAATAATTAACAATGAAAGAAAATCTTAAACATGTACAGAGGTCAAATTTAATAATGAATATCTTTATGATGTCATTATTATCGCTAGCACAATGCAAAAATGTAAGTGTGAAATACATTAGGGGATGATGTTGTCCTTGTGTGATGCCTCTCTAATGAACAATAAAACCAACACTATTTTACTTGTCATTCTACATAAAAAATGATACTTACAACAAATGCACAACCCACATCTATAGAATAAGACTGTGATATCCGTTCCGATGTTGTGCATGATGATGGAATAGCCTCCTTAATCTCTGCAGTCAATGAATCCCAGTCAAAACTTTGAAGGCTTTCCCCCAAACTTATCATTCGTCCCACAGACGACGATGCCTTCCCTTGAAGAACTCTCATATCCCCACTAGCTTTTTGACCCAAAGCTACCAGCTGGTCCTCCATTGGGACCAGCGTTATCCTGGACATTTCTCTGTGGGGAAAAACAGATGATTGCTAGCTAAAAATATCAAAGTAAGACATCACTAATAAAAAGGACAAATATGGTAAAATGTTTGACAATTCATATCATCACTACAACATTGGTCAATGGCAAAAGTATTAGAATTATCCTATGACTTGCGAACTAAGGTTGTAGATCAACTAAAGAGTTACTCACTGTATCAGACATAGAACATGCAATTTACTTTTTTCTGTATGTACACTAAAATTACATCCATGATGGTGTACATCTTTTATAGCACTGCCACTCCTCGACATGGTTACTGCGGATGTCCTGTTTAAATATTCAATTATGACCACGATCGGCTATCCGATGAATTTGCTACCCGGGTACCAGACTTGATTATTGATTACTGAGCAGGCTCACTCCCTCAATTCTAGCACCACACAAATCAGCACACCAAATTAATAACAACAAGTAGAATACGGGCAGGTTTTTTGTTTTAAGCAAACCTGGACCGGGAGCCAAAATGAGCTCATGGGGTTGAAAATGGAGCCGGGTGCTGTGACTTCCAGTGTAATATTACCGGGAGCAAAAACTAGAGAACAGTTGAGTAAATGGAGCCCGACTCTCGCTTAAAAAAAAAAGAAAAAAAAAGAAAAACTGGAATACCGGGTTTAGCGATGCATAGAATATATCCCGCCGATTGGGCAAAAGTTTACTCTCCTGTGAAGTTGAATTACCCTAAATGACCTTATAGTAACCCTAATTTTTGGCATCGACAATCAACCCCCGCTCAACATGTCATAACACTAAGGTTTACCCCCATTTGACCTTTCTGACTCCTTATGACCTTTGATCCACTAACCAATACAAACTTGGGTCTTTTGATGGTCAAGGGCCACCCTTTCACCAAGTTTCAGGATCGCAATCATCATGTAGCTTGTGTATTTGAGTCATTTAGGTGCAATTTGGAACTATCAAATGGGAATAGTACCTTGCAGTGTAACATCATAAAAGCTTCGTGACATACAGTGTGTGCCAATAAAAACGCAAGATTTTTCATGATTTTTTTCTACGAGAATTAGACTACATGTAATAAAAATAATTATCAAATGTTATAATTGTTTATAAAATCAGCTTCAACATTTTGAACGTTCAATTCCAATTACAAATTCTGTGAAGCCCTTGAAAATTGGGTTGGTCCGATTTCATGATCTCAATACCATGATCATTAACCAAAAGTAGGTACCTATCAAAACAGTCACTGACAAGATACTTCATCTCCAGATGAAAATTTCTATCACTTGCTTGCATTTTTTGATTAGCGTTACCGGTATACCAAAAGCTCGTTGAAAGCATCCAATTAAGCAAAAAATGATGAGAATAATTTTTACACTAATTTCATTTGTTTTTTTAACAAAATTTCATGTTCAAAATTTCCCCAAACCAGAATGTTTGAGTCCGTTCCTGAATGTCTGACATGATGTGGAGCTTTATTTTAAAAATCATCTTGAAACACAATGTCATTTTCCCTCAAAATTACAATTGCAGCTACTGCCTCCGAGTCTCGCATTTTATTTTCACAATGTTTGTGTTAATACAAAAGCCCTTGATTTGTTGTTTTGTTTTATTTTAGAGCTGACACTGAATCAAGTATCACAACTAAAACCAGGGAAGTTTAGACTGCTGAAAATGAATTTCATAATTGCTTAATTATTGCTTATCTTTATCAACATTGGTTAGCACCCCATGATCACAAATCGGACCAAATTGAAGTTTGTTATCCATTTTTAAAATGCTGTATCTTCGTACATGAATATCCAAATGGGATGAAACGAAAAGCATAATGAAGGGGAGAAGATCTATTTTAATATCATTGGTGATTTCATTATGAGAATAGTATATTAAAATATATAGATGCCATCTTGATAAGTCCAATGAAAGGATATGCATAAAAAAGAATACAACTTTAATGAATCTTATTCCAAATCCGAAAAAAGGATTATACGAAATTAATTGATATTAAATGTAGGCCTAGCTATGAGGAAAGGCTTTTTAACCTTGGTTTGTTGAAGTTTGAGGATTTCCGCAAATTCCATCTAGACTTTTATTTGGTTTAAAACAGATGAATGGAATGTTACCTGAATCTTTTTACCAGATGGTACATCTGAGTAGTGACAATAATTCCACATTGTTACATATTAGAACGAGGAGTTCTTCATTTTTTCAATTCTCCTTTTGTGTCTCTCCACACCTTTGTAATGATTTTCCTTCTGATACCAAAAATTACCATGATCTTTCCATAATCAAAACATGTTTTCATTTGATGCTAGCCTTTCACTGTATTCATGGAAATGTTTTTTGTTATATAGGAAAATTTGGCACTATGTGTTTTAAGTTTTACTAAGCCCATTTATTTATCATTAATTGCTTGCAACTTGTTTGTGTATTTTTATATTCATAAAGTTCCTTAATATTTTATGTATTTTAAATATGTTGTGATATTGTATTTTAAAGTCATGTTTGAAATTGCTAGTGATTTAAATAATACAGGGTGTCTGAATAAAAAAAAAAAACTTTGAACTTTTATTTTGAGAGAACAAAGGACAATAACATTATAGAGTAGCACATTTTTACAGGATTTTCGGTTTGTTTAATTTGGATCTCTGAATCAAAAGTTATAGCACATTTTGTAGAGACCAAAAAAACTCTTGATGGTCTGATTTGTTGATCTGTAAAGTTTCCACTTTAGTGACATCATTTGGCACACATTGAATGGAAACTGCTAAAAACATCACATGATTAGAAGAAGCACCCCTTGAACCCATTTCATAACACAAGGACTCGATTTAATGATGATCTGCTGATATTAAGCAGGTTGTTGCGTCTGGTTTAGTCAACCTGTTGCATCCCCTTGCGTCAACCTGTTGACGGGCCAGATGAAACATTAACTTACTTGAGCCCTTAAACCTTAAACTCCTTTGTCTTCATTTTTCTTGTGTGATTTTGGTTAATATACAATATAGACTGACTTGAAGATCTCTGGTTAAAACTATGGGCCTGAAGTGACTAAAATGTCTGGCCCGTAGTAAAATGGCTAAATTTTAAGTCACTAAAGGACCATAGTTTTAATCCAGAGATCTGAAAAATGTCAGTATATATTATTAGTTATTGGGTGAAGCGGAGGTATGTTATGGGAAATACTTGTGCGCGAAGTGTCATATCCGGGTGAAGCGCAGCTGAGCATAGACATAACACTGAGCGCAAGAGTATTTCCCATAACATGTCAATGCTGAACCAAGTAACGAATTTATCATACCCCTAAGTCAATCTTAATTTTTAAACTATTTATTTATTTGGGTTTTTTCAACTTTTTAAGCTTTATTTCACAAAAATTAACAAAAACGAACCACCTTTGGTGAACGTTTTACTCCACATAGTACTGCGCATCCCTATAAATTTAAAATGCAACGTTCCGACGCACTCAGTGACATGATATATAATAAGTGCGTCTGACGTGCTCAGGGTATGATACGAAATATATCACGGCAGCGGCTTTTCCAAATATGGTCATAAATTCTCTGAGTGGTATGATAATTGTTTTATATACTGTATTAATAAATTTCTAAAATTCTAAAATAATGTACGTTTTACTTGCCCAATGGCCCTAATTTAATTAATCTTATTAAAAAATACACTAACAAAATGCAATAACCATGAACGCGTATTGACTTGCATATCTAAATTTGTTGCGCGGGTAAGTTCGTACGTGAAAGTAAATTACGCAGTAAACCCGTAAAAAGACTTCAAAACCAATAAATAGTCTTTTTAAAACCCGTAAATAGTCTTTCTCAAAAAAAATATTTACGGGTCTTTCTCAAGATGGTTGAAACTATTTGAAATAATGCCATAGGCTTTCAACACGCTTAAATTTATTAATACGGTATATAAAAACTTATAGGTCATATTGGTTGACACCTTTCATAAGAATCCACTTTTTTTCCCTTTTTTTTTTTTTGATAGAAATTGTATCCGTAAGTTCCTGATTGTCGCACCAGAAGTAACAGATTCAAGGAATATGAGAGTATCAAGAAGAGTCTATGAATGGTATTGCGAGCCATGCTAAACCATTTGGTGTAGAAATTACAATAGCTATATATAGCTAACAGAATACTAGTGCCTTAAAATTAGTCCATAATTAAGAAATATTAATTGTGTCCCGTCATATCGAAAGGTACTTTAAGGTCGGCAAAATCAAAATTGATTTTTTGGTTGCATCTGAAAGCTGAGATTTTAAGCTTTAAAATGACACCTTGCTTTTGGTTATTGGATGTTCGGTTGCGAAGCTACACCCAAATTAGTAAAAGGCATGGAGCTGATTCGGAAAACTATAGTTCTGAGAAAATCAAGTTTAAAGATTTTGTACTTAGTAAATCTTGAATGGAGAGAGGATTTTTAGCTTGGTTTTTAATACATTTTAATTATGTTTTGGATGTTGGAACATGATTAAAATGAGAGAATACACTTCAATGATAACCTTTCTGATGAAATTAGAAATTCGACCTTGCACGTGATTTTTGACTATGCTTAGCTTCAATGGCCCGTATCTCGTAATTTACTATGCCGGTATTAAGGTACCTTTAGATATGACGAGGCACAATTATAACTGATTCGTTGTTTCATTTCCAGACAAAATGTTACAAAAGTTATTTATAACCATAGTTTACACAGATTTATGATGAAATTTTGGTACTTGACTTTGAATTTTCTGTTAAATTAGCAAAATGTCAAAATAGTTTCCAAGTCAAAACACAATTAAACAGTAATTACTTTGTAACTTCAAAATTACGAAGTATTTCAAAAATCTGTCTAACAGATTTTTTAAACATGTTTTTCTTTATCCCTTAATACCAAAATTAGAACATTTAATAAAACTCTGAACAAAATATAGGCCTTTCAAAATATGGTGATTCTAGCACATTTTTGGGCAAAAAATGAGAAGTACGCAAAATAATAAAAATCCGTCTTACAGATATTTTCACCATGTGGTAACAAACTGTCTGAATGCACAATTTCCAAATGAATGTCAAGATTGTCAAAAATATAGGAATTTGCCTGGTTTTTGTTTAAAATATGATAATTCTATGCAAAGGATGATATTCGAAATTAAATTTTAAACATAATTTATATCTTTTAAGTGTAATGTTCAAAATATTATGCAAGAAGAAGAGTTTTATTGAAATACAAATGAGTAGTTTATATTTTAGTATTGACCAGTTGGTTAGGAAAAATAAGGGCTGTTGCACTGTACAATTTGTCAAAATTTGAAAACAGTCGAATTGTTTGAACATCATAAAATGTGAAAAAGGCGTCAATTTTTCAAAGTAGTCTGTTGACGTGAATTTGACCTAGATGATGGACGTAAAAGCACTATAAAGTTGCATGTATTTAACTAGAGACTCTATTCTATATGTACACCAAAAATTGTGATATTCTGATAAATGTAAGTAGGTAAAAACTTGCAATAAAGATGACATTTAGCCGAACGGCACCCGTTTAGGGACAGTAGCCTTAAAGATGAGTTAATCTTTTAGCAACTATTTGTTAATAATTATTATTTACTTGTTGCATTCATATTGGGACTTGTATTACATTATTACAAAATAACTTCCTAATCAAAATAAGATTATAAAAATGAAATCTTTGTCCATATAATGGAATGTATTGTGAGTTTGGATGTTTACTACAGACTCACCGATTACTTTGGGCAAGGTCTCTCACTACTGGAGTGTTGCAAGATAATATCGGAACACTGGCGCACTGAAAATTTCGGGCCATGTTGCTGATAGTAGCCCCTTCGTAGGCAAGATTAACTAGTTCCTTAATATCGTCCGCTTCTATTACGTCGTTTATTGTCCACGGCAATGTGGTGCTAGAAAAAAAAAACATTTTTTAATTAATTTAACAATGAAAATTACACATTCCGGTTCTGCTGGTATAATCCGTCATCACAGTTTGTGAATTTACGTACAGATTGAAACACGAATATCCATAAGGGTATGATTTACCGACCATAAACTTTAATCACCACTGCCCTTTTTGTTAATTACAACTTCTTTTTGGGTAACAGGTGAATATCAATTAAGGGGCCTGTTAACCCGGCTGTTTGTTCGGTAGCAGAATTTAGTTTTTCTGCATTTTCCAATACTTCAGCATGTTACCTTTTATTACAGACAATAAAATACTACAAAACAAAACTTTTAAACTTATTTATAGGTACAATTAAAAGATCATTTTGGCATTTTACAGTAAAATAAACACGTGGCTGTTGGCGGGAAATTACGGGCATAGATACGCGTCCTATATTTTGCGTTTAGGTTGCGTGTTTTGATGTGCGTGCCTTTTTGCGCGGTAACAAGTACTGCGTGCGCGGGTGAACGCGTTGCGTTATGTTCTTGCATGAGCACATTTGTTAAAATCCCGCAATAAACTTGTCAATATTGTAAACAAATGCCAAATAATTGAACATTGGTATTTTAGATTTCTTTCAATATTTACAAAATAAGGAGCTTAAATTCGGATCTGAAAGTTGAGTACAATACTTACCAATAATATCAATTACATAGTAAGTTTTATTGTCCGATGCCTAAAGTTTAGACCTCAAAATTCATGGATTTCAGGTCAAAATGTGCGATTTCTTCATTAAACATGGGATTTCTCCATTTCAGTTTTGATGAAAAAACATCATTTTTACGGGAAACGTAACTAAAAAAACCAAAAAGTACAATTAAAGATTTTTCAACCATTATGTACAGTATATCAAAATCTAGGATCGCGTTTCTCATTTTTCAATTTAAGGTCCTAAAATCAAAGATATTCATTAGTTTCTATCAAAATTGATGCAGATAAATGTCGGAAACGGCACAGGTAACCTGGTTTTTATTATATTTCGAAAAATTCGGCTTTATTTAAAAAAATAAAAAATGCGATCCTAGATAATTGTGTGCAGTTTAAAAAAAAATATATGTGATAAAATGGCAGTAACAATTTGTTTAGTTACCTTTCCCGTTTCATGTGTAGGCAAAATCACTGCTTTTGGCTATTTTTTTACCAAATATGGTCATTTTTGAACCAAACCAATAGCATAAAAAGATTCCATGTCAAATTTCCTTTCTAGAAATGTATACTTTTTTATACTGTAACTTAATATTTTTAGACTTATAAGCCAAAAAAGAAAGTCAAAATAAAAGCCTTAACAGGCCCCTTAAAGTATAGTTTAGGGCAAATATCACAAGCTACTGAATTGCATTCCTAGTTTTACTTTCTTTAATTAGCGTATACATTTGATCACACATGAACATGATTTGTAGTTAATATGTCCAAGAAAAGCCATATTCTTATATTTTGCATTTTACAACATTTTGAAAAATATTGAGCATGTCAAAACCCAGATTCACATTGAAATAACATAGGGTGCTCTATCGCTGCTCCTCTACATCGGCTCCTCTACCGCCAACTTTGTTGACATTTTGTTTATGTAACATGAAAATGCTAAGACTTATGGAAACACTTTATACAATTTTGAAAAGAAGAATGACCAAGCTTTAAAATAAGCCTAAATTTATATTCTCTTGTGGCACTTTGCAGCTTATTCTGAGCCATCCAAGACCGAATATCAACATTATACATTCATGTTGCACAACATATTTAAATAAGTCGATATTTTTATGATTTCAGAATCAATTTGTGTAAGCATACCTAAGTCATGTTTATTTAAATCTGAGTCATGATCAATACTTGCCAATTATTTTGCATCGTCACAATCATTATTTTGCAATGTCACAATCGTCAAATTACTTTTTGATATCGGTTATAATTGCATTTCTCTATATTTAATTTATTTCATGAACATATTATAGGTAAAAATAGAAAAAACAGCCACGATTTCCATATAATGCAAGGAGAATACCAATATATAAATGTATCCATTTAAAAATGTTCAACGTAAGTTCAGATCACCAAGCTGCATTTAACTTTGCGGATAATGGTTAGGCCAAACTAATCAGACCAGAAATTCACATACTTAAGTAAAAAGATTTGGTAACTTGACTGCCATACATGTGCCCTTTTAGACTTACTTGCTGCAGACTTCTCTTGCCTTAATGATTGACAGTTTCTGAACTCGGCTCCACTTATCTGCCCCAAAGAGCGCAAGCGCTGCTTCCACCGCAAATGTTTTGCCGCTACCACATTCTCCAAAAACTACCGTAGTAGGAACTCTTCTGAATTTTTCTAGAAGGAGCTGGTAGTGCAAACCCTTCAATGCACTTCCTAAGAATATTAATAGAAACAATAACAATTTAATTAATAGCTTGAGATTGGGTACTTATAAACATGTGAAGTGGGTACTTTCTAGACATGTGAAGTGTGACGTAATTTTTTTTCCCGAGTAGACTGTATATGATGTTTACGATCAGTGTGGGTCACATGTTTTGCGAGATCAGATATTACTTCACCAAACAGAAACACGCAACACAATTATTCACAAAACACTATCCCTACCATAGATTTACACGGGAGATACCAGGCTTTGTATACCAGCATGTGTAATGGCGTCGTCAGCCATGGAGCTCAAATTGGGGGTACTAGGGTCCAATCGGTTCGCGCCAAAATGTAGAGACAACCGGCGCAAATAATACTTTAAGTGAATGATACGCCAACCTGCACGCAAAGCGTGTATGCGTGTTTCAATATTCGCACATTATGACAATTTGCGATGCATCAACAGCAAGCTATCGGCAAAAACGCAAATACCCCCATTTTCGTCTCCATGCCGGAATAAAAATAGCGGCATGCCTTGTATCTCCCCCGTAAATCTATGATCCCTACACACAGCATACACACATAAAGCAGAACTTGTTAGTGCATTATAAAAGCCAGTGGATACAAAAAACTTGAATAGAAATTGATAATTAGGTAACCAGATTACAGTAATAAATTTATCCATACTAAATGATAAGGGCAATGAAAGCCATAATCATCAAAATAGCCACATGACACGGGGGGGGGGGGGGGGGTTGGCGCAGCCCTTTCACCGCTGCAGCCTGGTTTCGATTAACGTTTGGACCTAGGTTGTACGTGAATTTGGTTGTCGATCCATACTCGTCCTCGCAGGTTTCTCCGAGCACTTCGGTTTCCTCCTGCATTAAAATCAAAAATTCTTTCCAATATTCTGTCTTTCACACCACGGAGGCGTCCCTTGAATTTAATGCATTTGCACTATTGGGATTAGCCTGGCTAACAGCCGAATGCATAAAATAAATTTTAAAAATCTCAACTACAGTGACAAAATTTTGAGAACCGTTTTATCGACTTCACATATTCGGTGACACTCGAGCCCACCGTGGGTGGGACTTGGGTGGATACTGATAGTTTCATCTTGTGTATGATCATGACATATGACAACTCACTCCCTGATCTCACTGTACTTCAATTTAAGTTCACCACAAAACCCCATAAAAATGTGGCACAATGTTTGGTTGACTTAGCTATTTATTTACAAAACATATTTATATTGTAAAGTAGAGAAATATCCAATGAAATAAACGGGGAACTTACGACAGGTTTATCATGATACAGGATTATTCACGGGAGCAGATAGCATCTCGGGAAAATATGTGATCAGAAATGCAAGATGATTATACATATTGAGAACATCAAAAAACTTTTATACGGGAAATTTAAATATTTTGTGTAATCACGTACGGAACAGGGGCGGGAAGCCAGTTTTAAGGCTACAGAATGACTGGAAAAACGGGGAACTTACGGCAGGATTATCACGCTGATATGATTCACGGGAGCACACAGCATGACGAGAAAAGTTAATAAGAAATGCAGGATGATATACAGAATGAGAACATCAAAAATAAATTATACAGGGAAATTAAACTATTTTGTGTATTCATGTACGGGACGAGGAAGGGTGAAGGTGACCCAGGTTTAAGGCTACGGGAAAATTAATATCAAAATCCAAATGACCGGCCGGAGATTAAGCTAGATGACAAGCCTACGCGAAAATTAAACTCAAAATTCAATGACCAGTGGGCAAGTTTAAGCCTACGGGAAAGTCAAACTAAACATGAAAATAAATTAAACATTATCAAACATGTACAACACAAGGTAGTATGCTCTAATCATCTAGCAGGAGCCTGTGCGAAGCGTGGGCATCCCGCTAGTAAAACCAATTCAGAAAGCAACAGTACTTACCTGCAACTAGAACCATTTTCAAAAAGTGGTCTGCGGGTACCTTTGTAGAAATCATGTTGAAGTATTCCCTACCAGCACTATCTTCTAGTGGTGTACACACCACAGCCTCCAGAGGTAGGCGGTCCTCTTTCTGTGGCACCCAAATGTGTTTGATTTGTTGGGATAGTGAACCATCAGGGAGAAGTTGGGTTCTCTTGTTTAGGAGGAAGACTCCATCTTCCTGCCTTCCGATCCTCCTCACTATCCCAACCGGTTTCTTATCTTCAGGGCTAGCTCTGGAAAAAAAAGTAAGTTCCATCACTTGGTTTATGATTTGGTTCAAAAATGAAAACAAACAATTGTGTGCTTCCCTATATTCAGATTAATCTGTATGGGGCACAAAATATTTTCCTGAAAGACTCTTGAGTACATGCATTTTGATTAAAATTCTTAGTCACTGAGTGCGATTTTACTTCCTAATAAAGAATTTTGGCCATCCATTATGAGACGATAGATGACAGTGCGTTCAGCATGAAATGCAGTAGAGCCGCGCGTTCAAAATCACGGCGCGATGCAGGTATACGCACACCTCCGGCGCGAACAGCTTTACTGGGTTTGGAATATTTCAAGTTTAATATGGTAGTGCGTTTTTCCAATGATAATATTTACAGTTTTTGGCAATAAATTTCATCGTTTTTGGTTAATAAATGACTCAAATTTGTGACTAAGAATGAGAATCAAAGACAGTGATTTATTGTTTTGCCTGTCATCTATCGTCTCATAATGGATGGGCGTACATTATTTTTTCGTAATGGCCACCCATTACTCAAAATAATGTACGCCCATCCATTATGTTTATCTTTTATTCTCTAATTAAACAACAATAGTAATGGCCATGCGTAGGCAAGACCCAAGATGCTATACTTAATTGTCTGACTCTTGAAAGTCAAATCATTCCTGCTAATAGTTTGATAAACTTGCTTCATTACATACACAAACCAACTATAACAAGTGAATACCAAAAAGTCCAGAATGTAAGACTGACCAAGTTAAATTTGTTCAAAAATGAGCTATACACAGGAGAGACTTTCCTATAACTACGGCTACTTTGCGCGTGAAAAACTTAAATGAATCCACCCCACAAGTGCCCCAAAAAGACCTTTATGCATCCAAAACATTATCTGAATCCATCCATGGTCAGTGTTGCAACAAAATTCCTCGTGAAATTGGATGATAATTGATGTTAGGTGGAGATTCTGTCTATATTGCTTTAGAAAACATGCAAAAATTGAAAATTGGTAGTCTCATATCAAAACGACGACCGTCGAAGAACCTATTTCAGGAAAGGTTCTGCAGCATATATGTACTGTTTTTTGACTTATTTTTTCGATGACATTTGGCTCAGACAAGCAGAGCATATGCACATATATGCATAACTGCACAAAATATAAAATCTAACTCCTCCTTTTACATACAATTGAATACATAAAGCACTTATGAATGCAAGCCTGACCCAAGTCCACTGTCTAAAATGACACCCTGCAAAGCATTGCAAGCACGAATACTATTATAGAAAAATCATGTTTCATATGGCAAATCAGATTCATTAACTTCTACTTCTACGCTTTCTATTTCTATGCTTATTCTAAGAGAAGAGATCAACGTCGGCCCATGAGCCTCTGCGCCCGATTGGAAAACCCATTGTGCTTTAATTTTTTTCATCAAACTCTTCCTAAATAGCCCATATATTTTGT
>JXSR01S002925.1:83908-104157 GCA_000969725.1 Ophiothrix spiculata | reverse complement strand
GCTACATTTTATGCATAAATTATGCAAATTAGGTACTTAATTAGCATATTTTGCGCTTAAATTGCAGCTGGCACAAGCGCAGCTCTATCCCCACCTACCCACTAAATTTCAGGAATGTAGGGTGCACGGTTTGTAAAATATGCTATTTAAAGCATTTTACGCATAAATTATGCAAATAAGGTACTTAATTAGCATATTTTGCAACAAAAATGTTGCTGGATCTAGATCAGCACCAGGTCTACCTAGTCACCAAATATCATCAACGTAGGGCATGCGGTTTTTGAGATAAGTCTCTTCCTGAAAATTTTCAGATGAGACAAAAAAATTGAAATTTGATTCATGTTTTTTCATGTTAGGCTACCGGCTACCCAACCCCCATCCTGCAATCCGTGGGCAAGATTGAACCCAACTATACAGTATAAGACACACTAATATTTAATTGATATTAAAGGGACTGGCCTAGATTCTTTCCACTAACTTTTTACATACATATTTTTTACATGAATGAATAGAACATGTTTAGTAAAACCTACCGGTTGTTTTCCATGATTTTGAGGAAAATTGGAGACAACTGCAATTCTTTGCCATTTTTTTTTTATGCTGGAGCAAAAATATTGGGAAAACAATGTTTCTTGTTTCAAATTGTAAAGATCTTGTTTCTGCACCTGTAATGTGTGATGGGTAAAAAAAGTTGTTTCTCTTTTAATGTGAATTATACATGTATTATCTCAAGAGATTTGTTTGATCTTTCATCCGGTATAACAACTTCGGATTTAGAAAACACAAGATAGTCACACCATCATCACAGAATATATTGTTAATTAATTCTCTCTCAATTTGAGCCATTTTTTTTTTGTGTGTGTAATTTTTTGGATTTACTACAATTTTAAGCATTAGTTTTTCATTCTAAGTGGAATCTAGGCAAGTCCCCTTTAAAACACAAACACGGGGGGGGGGGGGGGGGTCTTAAAAAAATTGTACGGGGATGCTCAAAGTAGACTTCAGAAATTTGACCATCTCTATACCTCAAAAAGCGTGATTTTGTGACCCATTTTGTGTTTTTTCGGCAAAATTTTCCTAAATACACCAAATTTTGCAATTGTGTGCATCGAGTATGTGACAAAAACCCATCCATCAATATACAAACAATTAAGAAAATACACTCCAAAACCTTTGAGCACCCCCTCCCCCTGTATACCATTTGTCAGTAAGAACCCCCCCACCCCCTGGGAACATAATAAAATTTAATACAAGAAATAAGGAAACCAATAATTGAATAACAAGTTGATCACAACAGAGTACTTTTCTAGAATTTTATTACACATATTAAGATTAAGACTGTATTGCAAAAATTAAGGATCAGGGGAACTAACAAGCAAAGATGTATCATAAGCATACATAACTGTTTTACAAAAGACATTGTCAAGAAGATCGTTAACAAAAATAATAAATAATAATGGACCAATAATAGACCCTTGTGGAATCCCAATGTTATAGGCTTTAAATGGGAAATTGAAGCTTCAACTTTAACAGACAATATTCTGTTATCCAAATTAGATTTAAACCAATAAACATTTTTCTGAAGTTTTTTGATAAAGAGGCTATGATCAACAGTATCAAAGGTGTTTTTTTTCAGATCAAGAAATATGGCACCAGTGACAATAATTATATCAAGTATTTGATATGGCATAAGAGCCTTTTGAAAGCATGTTGCCAATATCGCAAACAGATACGTTATCATTTCTAAAATAGATAAGAGAGTGTAAAAATAAAATTTGTTGATGGATGATTCCGCATTAGGTTTATAAAGTAAACTTGAGTGTTGCATAACATATGTGTTATATAGAATTACATATTTACAGTGATGATTTACAAGGATATCAATACAAGAAAACCCCTGTGTGACTGTGACATCAAAACAGATATGTAATGTGCATTCTACTGCCTTCTCGCAAAACGCAGTACAGGTACACTATGAGCGAAAAAATAGACCACAGTATAGTATGTGTAGAACAAGTGTTCTAAAACAAAACTTTCAGTGTAAAGATCAAGTTTGTAAGAAACAAATTTTCTCAAAAGTGAATATTAAAGAGAAGATTCAAACAGATACGTAACAACAGATACGTAATCTTAAAGCATATGGAATACAATGGTTAACAAAAATCAAGTATTTTCAAAAATCTCCCATGCACCGTTTCTCCTTCCGCAGACACCACATGAGTCTATGATTTTGTATGTTTTTTCATGAGTTATTAGTAGTTCAAATTGCTGAGACCTACGATGCACACTTTATCAGAGAATGAGCCTGTAATATTGACATATTTAAATGGGAGAGTTAAATTCAGGCATTGCCATGTTACAGTATATAAGTGTTATTTTTGCACTACATTCAGGCATGAGAACACACATGCATAAAAAATACCTGAAAATGATGACTAAAGAACAAAAATAGACTGAAATCCAAAGAAATTGTGGATTATTGAACAGGAAAATACCTTATTTGTGTGTGTGTGTGTGGGAGTGTGTGTGTGTGTGTGTGTGCAAAATGGGATTAACAGAAAAGTAAATGTGCATTTGTTGCAAATGATATTCCATACTAGGCCAATGTTTGCAAAAATAAAACGCCTGAAATGAGCCAAAACTGGCTGAGCGCAAAAATATTGTCGTTTACAGTACACAACTAACATATAGCTGATAGGAGCATGTTTTAAAGGGGTATAGTCCATTTGCTTCAAGTTTTTTTTTGTTAAACGTTTTGAAATTTTGGTACCAAAATATAGCTCATATTTTTCTGGTAACCAAAATAAATTTCACACAGTAATGCATAGGTGGCTTTTACACACAAAATTACCTATAAAATCAAATCAGTGTCACTGATTTGGCTTGAATTTGAAATTTCATCCTCTTTCAGTGGTCACCTTTCATATGACACTAAAAAAAAATGGACCAAGTAAAGCCATATATTTTTTTCTGAAGAGAACATTTAAATAAAACATGCTCTGCACAATAGTTGATATGCTTACTTTAATCGCATGTCATATTATTTTTAATAATTACCACCACTTTGTAACATATGAGTGGTGCTCCGCCAAATGAGCGGAAAGTCGCGATTGAAGATTTTTAATAAATGGCTGCTAAAGTTAAAATATGGTGAAAAGATAAAATTTCGTTGTTTGACATAAAACACATTAATGCATCAGTGTTGAAATATATGTTTGGTGGTGAAGGTCAAATATGCCAGGAAGTGCAAGTTTTCATGGGTAATTGATCGCATTTTATCTCACACTACAGTAATCAGTAACTTTAAAATTGATTGCTACAATTTATTACTGCCAGTTTTTGAATGGACTACTTTGTTTTTCGATCTCTAAATTAAGATTGTAGAAAGAAAGTATGACATATTATATATCAGTTGAAAGCTGAGATTATAGAGAATTGAAATATGTCATAAGCTCAATTTTGAAAATCGCAACTTTCCGCTCATTTTGCCAGAGCACCATTCATTTGTATGTGATGGCTCATCCCGAAAGGGGGAACTTTGAAAACGATATCAATTTTGATTTTTTCATTTCATCTCTTGCAGCATTTTCTTAGCTTTAAAATGACACCTTACTTGTTGAAATTGATCAAGGCAATCAAATTTTACAACATAATATATGCTGGAAATTCTTATTATTTGTCTATTTTTTAAAAGTATTTTGTCGCAAAGTCCCCCTTTTCGATGTGAGTCATCCCATATTTTAAATTCTAAAGATGATTTCAATGATGATCCCACATTGTCACAAAAACTACTGTTTGTCAAATGAGTGGTGCTCTGGCAAAATGAGCGGAAAGTCGCAATTGAAGACTTTGAATTAAATGGCTGCCAAAGTAAAAATATGGTGAAAAGATTAAATTTCGTTTTTTGACATAAAACACATTAATACATAAGTGTGAAACTATATCTCCGGTTTTGAAGATCAATTTTGCCGGGAAGTGCAATTATTCACAGGTAATTGATCGCATTTTGCAATTAAACACTATTGTAACCAGTAACTTTAAAATTATATATTTGAATAGATTTAAACTTGTGGTGAAATATATAGTGAAATCTCGGATGAGAGGATGTTAGAGGAATGGGGTTAGAACTGAATTTCCTACCTTTATTTCTTATGTATTTTATTGTTTTCTCAAGCTGCGATATTTAAACTTTTTAACTATAAAAAATCATATATCAAAAATTAAATATTACCTTGTTTTCAAAATGTTACTATTATATTTATGATAAATCAAGTGCTTACTTTCTATATTCACTATAACAGCAAATCGGCCTTTCTTAAATATAAACAACCTATCCATTGCACCATCATTTTCAGCATAAAAAGCCGCTTCTAGAAATGTTTATACTTTTATGGTTAAACATTTTTAAATTTTAAGTACAAAAACTGTTTATGCTGGTTGTGGTCTTTAAAGTAACTGCAACATGCAAATCAGCCCTACTTTACACTATTAGCCCTTGCGACACAAGTGATTCCTCTTGTTTAAGGAACTTGTTGTGATTGAAAAGTGGTACTGGACTAAAAATTGGTAATCTACGAGGGTCATTCAAAAAGTTCTACCTGTTGTATCATAACTTTTGTTCTGTTAAAGGTAGCTACTTCACAATTGACACAAATACAGCTAAGGATGTCAACTACACATGGTGTAACAATCATATCAATATCTTTTCTAGATTTCTGTAGGTTACCTGAAAACCACAGTAAGGTTAGGATACACCGGGAACGGTAAAATATCTAATGACATTTCTCCTGAAATTATATGTGCAGCTTATGTATGAAAAACTATATGTAAACCCAAAAGTTATGTAAGTTACAAAATAAATTTGATATGAAAGTGTACCTAACAGTCCCATTTGTCACTGATAAAGTAAACTTGTTACAGACTGAAATTACCCAGAATCCCAATATTTGAAAGGATGTCTTGTACCCTCTCAGGTTTACAATTATTAGCATAGTGTGTTTCTCTGTAGCTGGACTTTTCCAAGTCCGTATTTATGTAAAAGGCAACAGTTAAAGCTACTACACCACATTTTTCAGTCAAAAACTTTAATTTGGTTGCCCTTGGTATCTACCATGAAAACATTTTACAAATAAAGCTTCATAATGCTGCCATTTTGTATCTCATTTTATTCAGGTCAATTTCTTCGTAAACTGTGCCTTTAATGATTTTAATATTATTTCTGGAGGGACTATTTGTTCCTATTACTGTTATCCTTGTGAATTACCATTATTTGCAGTTTGGGTCAGCTTTTGTAATCATCCCGCATAATTGTATGTTCATACTTATGTTTTATAATGTTTTTACTGTATAGCAATACTAGATGGCTATATTATGGCCTTTTTAATTTACTGTATTTGAGCCACTTTTAAAAATGTTGCACATATTTTGACCGTTTCCGGTGTAACGAATCCCTCTGTGGTTTTCATGACAATTACAGAAATCTAGATGAGATATTAATATGATTGTCGCACAATATGTAAGGCACATTCTTAACTATATTTTTGTAAACTTTCAAGTATCTACCGTTATTAGAACAAAAGTTATGATACAACAGGTAGAACTTTTTGAACGACCCTCGTAGATGCTTTTTGCGCAATAATTCAGAAGTTGTAACCATAATCTTAATAGCTTAAATTTTTTTGAAGTTACGTAAACCAAAATATGACAATTTAACTAGTACCCGAGTGAATTCATTGAGTGGATCTGATTCAGACCAATTTTAAGCTTATCAGATCAGAATCGGAATTAAAAACAAATATTTATTTCACTGATCTCATAAACCCATTAAAATAACCGTGGGAGAAGTAAGTTCACATCAAACGTACCAGAACCATCAGACAACATCAAAATACCGTAAACATTGCATATTATATTTTGCCTAGTTAACATGAGAACCCTGAGATACGTTAACAATAGATGGATTCACCAAAATTGCGTTAATGTCGGCAATTTATTGTCCTTTAAGCGGAATCTGAATTTGAAATTAGTTAAGATCAGAACCTGGCTGATTCTAATCTTTGTAGATGGGTTAGACAATAAATTTAACAATAGGGAATAGTTGTTCCCATTATCATGGGGCCTGGGACTCATTCAAAATGTCCAAACTGTGTTTAAAGTTGATTGTATTTCTTCCCTTGTGAGTACATGATAAACCATGTGGTGGATAGGCTCATGTGAATTTTCAATTTAGATAAGGGGGGTGTCCTACAGTGGGCACCATAGACAATTTTCTTTATTTTAGCTTTATATGTAAAGCTGATGTGTCTCAATTCCTTTATGGTGTAAAGAGAATCACAATATCCAATGATTAAGAAATCAATTCGGGTCTTCACTCTTTTAGAGTTTTACTAACGATGTTAAGTATGTTTAAGGAACATTTAAACACTAAGTAGTAGTTGAAACAAATTGCGGACACTTGGTACATATATAAAGCCTTATAATACACATCACTGCATGGTTACAGTTTCAATCTCTGAGTTGTTGGAGATGAGGTAATTTTGCCTCCATAGGAGGGTGGTTGTTAAAGAAAGTTTTCTGTGGTGCCCACTAATTTAGACACTGCCCACCTCCATATAAAAAGTTTGACTAATCCCCCTTTGGGTATAGTTTTACACACAAGGGGTATACACAAATAATTTTAGGTATCCTTTGGACATTTTATATGGTAACAGGAGGTCCTGAAAATTTGAGAAAACAAATAACGATGGGCTAAACATTCATTTTAACTTCAAAACAAAGTATGATATTATATATTCCTAATTGAACATTCTGAAACAATGGGCAAACTTCACCTACAACATCAATTTCAAAGTGTGGCAAATAAGCAAAATATATGGATCAGAGCCAATTTGTTGATCTGAACTTTCAATTCAAATCCAAGTTCCTATCCATGATTTTATGTGCTGGCAGATGAATTAAATAATCATTTTTCTGATACTTTTTAGCACACCAACCAAGCCTAATTGATTTGAAGTCGGAATGTATCAAATTCTCCAACAAGCGACACTGAATGGCAGAGAACAGTTTATTTCAAAAAATTACCTCTCAATTCAAGTTTTGCTGATTCCTGAACATCACATTGAGGGTTCAACCACACACATCCAGAATATATGCCGCTAGTAGCCAAGATCAATAATACTACGATATGCTTCACAGCGCAGATATAAAATAGGCCTATATACATGTATATGAATCCAGTTGTCAATGTCAATCATTTGAGATGTTTTTCCTGTACATCTTGTAAATTGAACAACTCAATTTCACTGGGCACTGTACTCATTTAGTACTGATGATGACTCTCTGCGTGTATTTGATCAATTTAAAAGAATTGAATTCAAAGAGGTAAATTTTTAAAATCGATCATTCTTTGATAATCTGCTTCGCTTGATAAAGCTTGAAACTTGAGTAAAAAATTCAAAGAAATATGTGTCATTTTGTCCAAGACTGACAGGTTGCTATTAAAAATAAGACCTCGTGCATCATATACCACACTAAATCCACCAGGATGAGCAATAATACATTTATATCTATACCTTTGATGTTGAAGGCTTTTTTGCAGGCAGTAATGGGTCACGCTTCATCTCACAATGGCATTTCTCAGTATATTTATTTCTCCTTTTACTTAATCTGTGCAGCATGAATATCTGCTGCCTCTTTGGAATTGATGACACTTGCTTTTTATATCGGGAAGCCCACGAAAATGTCTGCTCTGCTGCCATTGAGTTCATACCTATGTCGGAATGTTTATCAGCAAATCGTTTTGGGCTGAGATCTTTCTTGCAGCTATCACGCTTGTGGTTGGCAATATGGAGGCCATCGATCATTTTTTCTACTTTTTTCCACATGTGCGCATACTTGCCAGGGAGTGGTAAGGTGTCCATCTGAAATTTTAGAATCACCAAAATAGTTGTTAATATTTCGTATGATCAAAAGTGTTGCATTAAATATGGCCAGAAACAATAACATGCATGTAAAGATGTGAATTTCAACATTTCAAATATTATTTTAGATATAAAAAGATGAAAATCTAAGGTAGCCCATTTAGTTATGACAATACTAAAGTTTTTGATGTCTTCAAAGGCATTTTTAAATCGCCATTTTAAATCTAAATGACCGATTATATTTGTTTGTGTTTTCCGAATTGTGCTGAATCAGTCTCTACTGGTCAAAATTTCAAAGGAAAATTTGACGGGAAACATGGTTTTTAGGGGGGGGGGGGTGTCCACTTGCCACCTCCTTGTACACTACCGGGATTCTAAAACACCTTATGCACTTAAGTGTTAAGAAACATAACATTGAAAAGCACATACGTTCACCAAAAGGACAAATACCATTCAAATCAAATCTGTGACTGCATCTGCGAATGAAATTCCTTGCAAAAATTGCAACATAGGTGAAACGGGTAGCCTATTCGTAACTCATTTGAAAGAAACATATGAAAGATGCTGAAAAATTACAAAAATCTGCTGTCACAGAACACATCGCAGATAAAAATAATGTTATTGACTGGGAATCAGCCAAAATTGTTGATAAAGACTCTGTTTAGTTACACATGATAGAGAAATGGTACATACAGATTGTAACAGAAAAAAAATACATTTTTGTTAGCAATATTGTGAGGAAAATAGAAATACAGAAGTCACAAACTTTCTCTTATTTGAAAGGCTATTTATCTGGCTACAAAAGCAACTTAAGTGATCTCATTTAATGGCCAGGACCAAAAGTTACGTCCACTTAAGTAAAGGCCGGTGAAAACCACTTGGGCCGATTTCACCATTATTTCAGCGTAAATGTTTTTCCGTGATTCGATGAAGATTAACAATGCAGTGAGATGAAATGTAAAAAGGCACATCTTATGTTCCAAAACTTTTTAAGGTTTTATTTTTTCATATGATAAGAATAATTCATAAATAATTTTATGATAAAGCTTATGTTTTAATACATTAAAATGTTTATCATATCCCAAAGTAAGCATAAACAATAATTGCATCAAAAACTCTATATCTTTAGTGGAAACTGGAAAGCAAATTGTTTAATGCAATAATCCTTTTGAAGTTTTTTCACAGAGTTCGGGTTGGTTAAGTTATTTTTTCTAGCGTAATTGATCAAACTTGAGTTTTAAAGAAGTTAAATATTCAGAAAAGATGTTGTTTCCTTTGACCTGTATTCAAAACCTCTGAGTAGTCTTAAAGTGTTTGCGTGCTGACTCTGCCCTTTAGCTATATGATATGTTTGTTGTCTCACCAACTGGGATATCTTTTAAACATTTTTTCTGTCGTCCAGTCCAAAATTAAGAATACAGCTATCTGCGGGCAAGGTCATCATTAAGAGGTCTATGCCTTTGTGGATGGAACACTAACCTCAACCTCGTTTTCCTGTTCAATATCGTGTGGCTGATCTGGGGCATTATGTTCCATATTATGCTATGGTAAATGAATCGTATGAACTGGCCCAGGTGGTCTAAAGGTACGGTCAGTATAATTACCATATCTCTGCTTGTAGACCATCAATTGGATGGAACAAATTGCATTTTGTAGCTGAAAAATAGGCTTTCAATATATGTAAATGGCAATGTGATACAATGTGTAACTTGTTTCTTTAAGTGTAGATAACAATGTATAATTTTTTCTGTTACAACCGGTACATTAAAATTAAAGTTCATGGCTTCAGAAAAAGAGATTGGTTTTATTGGCTAATTGTTTTCTAGTTTATTTATTAAACATTACAGATGGATAGAAGCTACATTAAATTAAATCTCCTAAATTATTTATTGATAGCTTTACGCCCATTTGGGCGCTTTCCCTATGTCTTTGTTGTTGTTGTCATTAAACAGAACAATAAATACTCTAGACTACATAAAAGAAAAAAAGCTTACTCTGATCAGGCTATAAGAGTTGCAGTGCCCAATTTATGGAATTCATTAAACAAAAATCTAAAACTTTGCACAAGCACCAAACATTTTAAAAATATGTACAAAACTGAATTATTATCAAAGTACATATGATTTGTTTGTTTTTATTGATTAGCTTTGGGTATTTCTTGTCTTTATTTCTTGTTCCATTTATCTCCTGTGGTGTATTTTGATTTTCCTTGTTTTACTTTTGCTCTAAGGGGATGATCCATACAGGCCTTCTTGATCATTACCCTCAATATCATGTTCTGTTTGTTTGTTTATGCTAATTTTAATGTATTTTTTTATGTGATATTTGTGATATTGATATTGTAAATAATTTTGAAGTTGAAGTTGAACATGATGTAAGTATGTAACCAGTAAGTTGAATCCCATGACATATTTTAGATTTTACCCCCTAATTAGGTGAATTTGAATTGACCACGCTTTACAATGACTTTTGCATTTCAAATGTATCACAGGTAATCACAAGCCTTCACAGCTATTAAAGGTTTACCTAGTCTTGTTTTGTTTATTTATTTATTTTCATTTCCACATGTTTCTGAAAACAATGCTTGTATTTTATGTTTATTTATTATTTCTTTCTTTATTGAGTGTGATACTGCTTCAGTGACAAGCACTGATTTTCAAGCAGACCCTCTTTATAAACATATTAACAAAAATATATTACACAATATTTACAATATTATATTATAATTTACAGCATACACAAGTTCAGCATACAAAATAATATTCCATCTATACAAAAGTAATGGCACAAAATATGAAAAGCACATGCCTAAGCAGCTTTAAATTTTGATTGAAATTGGCCTACAGTCATATTTTCCATCTGAGTCCTTACTGTTGATGGCAGAGAATTCCATGCATAGGCTGCCCGGACATGAAATGTACGCTGGCCTGAATTCGGTTTGAATTTTGGAATAACCAATGTGTTAGAATTATGATTTCTAGTTATATGATTATCATTATTGTGCACAAATTCAAATTGAGAAGATAAGTATAATTTAAACATTTGAAAGCAGTCATTAAAAGAGTATTATGCCATCTTTGATCAAGTTTAAACCACTGCAGCAGATTCATTAATTCATTAGTTGGAGTCTGTATTTCGGCTGGGAGAATGATTCTGGCTAAATTATTATGAAGTACCTGAAGCCTATTATGGTATTCGACACTAAATTTTGACCAATCCATGCTTCCATAATCAAAATGGGAAAGAGGGGAGCGTGGCCGAGCGGTTAGAGCACGGGTCTCGTAATGCAGAGATTGTGGGTTCGAGCCCCGGGCCGGGCGGTTTTCGTCTCCTTGTTTCCTTGGGCAAGAAACTATACTTGCTCGTGGTCGGACAGTCATGTAATGCCGTGGGTTCCCTGTACGAATAGACTCCTTCATGGGGTATGCATGTTATGCAAGTACTTGTATCATTGATTGATTGATTGATTGATTGATTGATTGGATAACATTACTATGGTTTCATATGGAAGGAAATATTTCATACGTCTTATTATGCCAGCTCTTTTTGAAATGGTTTTGCTTATATAATCAACATGAGCCGACCAGGACAGCTTGCTATAAAATTTTACACCTAGATATTTAAATTCATCTACTCTTTCAATATTAAAACTATTTGTATGTTAAGTCTCACAAATATAGAACAAAATTTACCTTGGCAGATCGGAGCCTCAAAACATTGCACATGTTGTCGTAACTCAACCAATACTTCTCAAACTCAGTTTCTTCAACATCTTTGAACAACAGGTACAAAAATGATAATATTATCAAGAATACTTGGCTGGGGGATTCTGACCTTGAAAAAGAGGCAAGAGCAAGAATAAATAATTGTTACTTATCACAAATTATCATCATGATCTGCATTTAAAATTGCTAATTATCGTCAACTGAAAATATAAAACAAAGTTTTTAAACAAGACATTTGTGAGACACTCCCTTGGTAGAACAAACAATTTCAGCAATATAGATCTGATACCCATACAGAAACACAATGTTATGACAAGATCAGTGGCATAGCCAGGTTTCTGTCAGTGGGGGACCATTATTAAGACGAACCGACAGAATTGTATTAACTGAGCGGAGTGAATAACGGGTGAGGTGCAGGGGGTGGGGTGCAGGGCGCACTACACTAAATAATTAGCACTCGCAATCCGGCAATTCTAAAATCGGCAAAATTGACTGCCCTTCTAAAAACAGGACTTCAAAACGTATAGAAGGGCAATATGTTTGGTCAATATTTTGTTCTATTATAAAGTTAGGTTTATTTAAAGATTATCTGATGCCACTTTTGATCTCCAGATTAATTTGGTAAAATTCAAAGGGTTTTCCTTAATTTGCGCTTGATTCTGGAAATACAAAATTCGGCTGTCGGTGACAGGGGGCGTTATACTTCAGCGTCCAGTTTCTTGAAATTTTTGCCTTGAAAGTGTACTTTTATCATCATTGTGTGTTAGAACAGATCATAATCATCTGAGAAAAAGGCAGTGTTGAAGCAACCAGTTGCTTTATTATTGAGTTCTCGGGTGTTTTTAGGAAGCCATTTTGTACAGTAAGTCAATGGGAAGCTCTATTGTGGTGTGCACTATACCTCTCACATTCTACCATTTCACACTCAAAAAAAAACATAGAGCTCATCGAGAAGCAATATATAATCAAAAAAAGTTAGAAATTGAACATTAATTCAGAATACGGCGTATATTTTAATAGAATAGATTGAAATTCGTCAACTTTGATAGTATAGGCCCACGGAAGACGGGGCTTTTATTTGAAAACATAATCATGATGATGTTTGACACCCCCCTCTTCCATAATCCAACAATGTATACCCCCCCCCCTTCTTTATGTGAGAAGCAAGTAAGTCGGGGGGGGAGGGTAAGGGTCAGGTAAGAGTAAGAAAGATGACCTTAAATGGCAATTCCACATTTACTAAACCCGAAATGTCCCAGATCATAGATTTTAACTAGTTCGGTTCTCGGGTCAAGATAGATTGCTGTGCCGTTGTATAAAATTGCGTGATCAAAATCGAGTTTAACGCTCTTAAAATTGTTTTATATATCAATTCAAACATAAAAAAATAAAATTTGGAAAATACATGTCTCCTGCAGGGCGCACTACACTAAATAATTAGCACTCGCAATCTGGCATTTCTAAAATTGGCAAAATTGACTGCCCTTCTAAAAACAGGACTTCAAAACGTATAGAAGGGCAATATGTTTGGTCAATATTTTGTTCTAATTATAAAGTTAGGTTTATTTAAAGATGATCTGATGCCACTTTTGATCTTCAGATTAATTTGGTAAAATTTAAAGAGTTTTCCTTAATTTGCGCTTGATTCTGGAAATACAAAATTCGGCTGTCGGTGATAGGGGACGTTATACTTCAGCGTCCAGTTTCTTGAAATTTTTGCCCTGAAGGTGTACTTTTATCATCATTTTGTGTTGGAACAGATCATAATCATCTGAGAAAAGGTAGTGTTGAAGCAACCAGTTGCTTTATTATTAATTGAATTCTCGGGTGTTTTTAGGAAGCCACTTTGTACAGTAAGTCAATGGGAAGCTCTATTGTGGTGTGACGCCTGCACGGGCGAAGCCCCGGAAGCTACGGAGTTTTAGCTATTTGACACACTGCAGGAATGTACATTTTTGGATTTTTGTAGAATTGGTGCCAAAATGCTGTGAAAATCATCAAAAGACTCCCAAAAAAGTATCGCCTCATCTCGAACAAATGGCTCCTGCGCAGATATGGAATACGCAAACCTAATTTAAAGATAATGTGCACAAGCGCTGGAGTTTCAGCTTTCATTTGACACCCTATTTCTGACAATTGAATGAGAAACACCAAAGTTATAAACTTACACAACCCTCAAGGTCGATTTTTAAAAGTCGCACAGTGCAAACCAGTAACACAAAAAATAAGGATCGATATGAGAGGTAAGTGAGTTTAGTCAATTAAGCACGCGGTCTTTCAAAAGCATGCGCCATTGGTGTCTAACCATCATCTATCCAGTTATTATTTTTTATATAATTTTTCTTTCATTTTTATTAATAATAGATCCAAAAAAAACACGACATTTAATTGGTAGGCATTGCTAGCATTAAAGATATGGCACAATACCAGACAATATTGGAGGACAAATAACGGTGCACCATTTGTTTTTAAGGCTAGTATTGTCTACCAATTGAAACTGAAGTTTAGATCGTTTCTCATCATAAATAAGATGGAAAAAAATCTTGATGGATGATGCTTGGAACCCCATGACGCATGCTTTCAAAACACTGCGCCCTTCTGTGACTAAACACACTCTCCTCATGTCATGTGTTACTGGTTTGTACGGTGCAAAAAATGAAATTAAGTATCTTTATGTGTGAACAAGTAACATATCATTTTATATCACATATACATACCTATATATAGGACTAAACGTCTGGATATATCCTCCTGCCGTTATTATAAACACATATCCTTTGGATTTCATGTTCAGGCTTGACCTTTCACCTGTTTCCTTGTTGCATGGCTCTTCTGTTTCGGTATCATCGCAACCTGTCAAAATCTCGACTACTTCTTTAGTGTTTTCTTCCACCATGTTAACCACTCCTGTGTATCAAAAAACAGAGAGGTAAAAACAAAACAAAACATAACAGGAGGCGAAAGAGGGAGGGGGAGGGGACATTGATATTTTTACTGCCATTCAAAGATTAGGAAAACTGTCACATTTCCTATATTTATTATATGTTTTAATGGATTTTAGCTATAAAACATATTAATACTTAAACACAACTATTCATTGGTATGCTGTTATCAAAATTGGTTTTTTTTTAATTGTATTTTCAATTTAGCAATCTTAAATATACTGAGTGAGGAATTTCCTATGTATTTTATTGTTTCTAACTCTATACATTTTATGAAACTTATATCAAAATACTGTATCTGAGTAACCAACACTCTTATACATGTATATATATAATTTTTTCACTAAGCGTTAAGCCAAATCAATCTTATGAGAAATAAATGATCATACAAATATACTGCAATACTTATAAGCAAAAGCAGCCTATACCATGGTAATCAAAAATATTTACCAGTTCACTAATTATTAAAAAAAAAATTCTGATCATTATGTTCGAGCTACATGCCCCCATCTTTGAAATACTCTAGATAAATCAATTCAAAATCTTTAAAAACTTCAGCTTTCAGATGAAACAAAAACTCATTTTAAATTAAGAATAAGTCACTTTGTCTGTACATTTTGATAAAAGCACCAACTTTCTTTTGTCAGTTTATCAAACATTTTTTTAGCACTTGTCTTTTGTCTTGTTCCAAAGGTTTTCGTTTTTTTTCACATATTTCCCCTTTAATTTAGGGGTAATAAATCTCACAGGTCTTAATTAGCCTTCCCTTATTATCCTCCATAAGTGCATTTTATGTGTCACTGTTTTTGTTGTATGTTGCATCTTATCTATTATTTGATTTTGATATTTTTATGAATTTGTTAGGGAAATAAAAAAATTAATAAAATAATAAAAGCACCACATCATCAATCTGTTATGTTTTATTAATTTGTCAAGCTAGGATCTGCACCGGTCTGATTTTGTTGTTGTTGAAATATTGGCTGTATCGATTTTTTACTATTATGATCTGTACGCTGGCACCAAATAAGAATACTGATTTTGTTTCTGCAATAACTACCTCACAGATAATTTTCACAGCATTGGCACCAAATTTATAACTACATAAATCCAAAAAATGTAGCTTCAATCAGCCTTCATGCAGTGTGTCAAATAATTAAAACCTCGGAGCTTCAGAGGTTTCGCCCCCTGGACCTCAATCAGGGGCTTTGCCCCTGGATCCCACCAGATATTCGCTCCATTCCACTCATTGCACTCATTCACTCAATCACATGGTCAATACAATTCTGTCACTTCTTCTTTATATTGGCACCCCCATTTTTGGAAACCTAGGTCACCACTGATTCACATATTATTGATTCTCGAATGACCATTATTCAGTTAATATTTTGTGTTTCTGCATTATTATGGATTGTGGCAGTAGAGTATGGAGTTTCAAGTCTTGGCAAATGCAGTACAGTGCATTTGATTTTAGTAGGAAAAGTAAAATCCCACCCATCTGAAATGAGTATCAGACAAGTAGTATGATGTATGCATCTCAAAATTCTGCCCTGTCTAGTGCCAAGTACATTTGAGCATTTCAAATTCAAGTTATTTTTTTATGTCAACTTTGACTTTTGGGATCAAATGGATAATACCTTCATTAAATTTTACAATGCACCTGTTCAAGAAAAATATCAAAGAATCTGTCATTTTTCAAAGACTTTTCACAAAAACATGACTCCAACCAGAAGCAGCTCATTCCATAACACCCATATGTACTCAAAGGTATACAAATGTTGATAAGCACATATTGCAGAGTGCATCCATGCCAAATTTTATGTTACATGTAAACTAAGCTTAATGTATACTGAACATTTTATAAATGTCACCATTCAATCATAAACTTTTGACTTTTGCTGCCAAATGTACACAAGATCAAATGAGTAAACAGAACTGTTCAGTCTATTTATGAAAGTAGAAAAACCTAGTACCTACTACTACAGGTACATGGCAAATATCAGTTTTGGAAGATTTAAAAAAAAAATGACCATTGAATGGACATGATTCATAAGTGCCCTAGGTTTAACTTAAGAGTACTGGTATTACAGTTATGAAGAGATAAACATCGGCCCATTAGCCTTCGCTTGATTCACAATCTCTTCTACATAATCTAAATTATCGCTAATTTGTTCCATTAGAATACTTTACGTTCTTGTCTAAATTGGCAAACTTTAGAAGCTCACAGCAGCTGTAATCGGAGTACAATAAGGGTTTTAGACACGTATCATTAAAGATATAAATGTTCTCAACTCTCTCTTGCCTCCAAAATGCTTATTGTACTACTTATAACTGCAAAGTATACCAGCTAGTGGGCCTTCTCTGATGATCCGGATGTCAGCGGCTCAACCACATGGACAAAAATTTCTTCTACCACAGTATACTGCGACCGAATCAAATTTCATCAGTGGCTCGTGTCGTATTTAATTTTTAAAAAGGGGGAAGAAAGAGAATTGTATCTTAAAGAGTGACATGTTAAAGAAAAATATTAGATCTAATTGAAATAAAAAGAAAAGAAGAAAGATTACGGCCCAGCGGGGATCGAACCCGTGACTCTCGCCTTTATTGTATCCAAGTCGAGAGCTTTATCTCATCAGGCCACGCCGCCGGCTGTTTCGCACTGGTGAATTAAAAATACTTAAAGAATTGTATATTGCGCAAGATGAAAATTATTAGGAATTGAAAATCAAATAGGGAGATATTCTGTCAATTAGGCGTACTGTTAAATTTAGGCAAATAATGTATTATTTTACAAAATATAAGGGCTATTTAGGAAGGGTATGAAGAAAAATCAGAGCAAAATTGGTTTGGCAACCAGGTGCACAGGTTCATGGGCCAAAGTTGTTCTCTTCTCTTATATCTATGGATGTTTCTTGGAATGCTGTTTATACACGTCAATGAGCAAAATAGGTCCATGCGGCATATATGGAAACAGGGTGAAGGCAAACTCTGTGTGGTGTGACAATTGTAGGAAATGGATCCATGGGAGATGTACAAAGATGAAGAGAGTGACTCCAAGTTTGGCAAGGGATTTTGTGTGTGGACGATGCAAGAAAGGAGATGGAGGGTCAGGGGAAGAGGTGTAAATGTTGTGTGATGAGGTGGAAACGGTGAAGGAGTTTATGTATTCGGGGGATAAGGTTAGCGGGGGCTGATGATGCGAGGCTGCTGTGACAGCCAGAGTGAGGTATGGGTATGTGAAGTTTAGGGAATGTGGAGAGATGTTACTTGGGAAAAGATTTTCTTTGAAGATTAAAGGAACAGTGTATAAGAGTTGTGTGAGATCGGTGATGCTGTATTGCAGTGAGACGTGGTGTCTGGGCGAAAATGAGATGGGAATTTTGAGGAGGGCAGAGCAAGCGATGATGAGATCGATGTGTGGTGTGAAGTTGAGGGATAGGAAGAAGACCGAGGACTTGATGCAGATGTTGGGTGAGGATGAAGCAGTGGACAGTTTGGCGAAGGCCAATAGTGTGCGTTGGTATGGACATGTGCTGAGGAAGGATGAAGAGCATGTTCTTAGAAGGGCTCTTGATTTTGTGGTGGATGGTTTGAGGAGGAGAGGGCGACCAAGGAATACTTGGAGGATGCAGTTGGAGGAAGAGACAAAAAGAGTTGGGTTGGGGAGAGATGATGCATTGAATCGGGTGAGGTGGAGGGAGGGAGTGAAGACGGTTGCAGCAAGTGTGAGGTGAATCTGGCCACCCCCGTGATGGGGATAAAACCGTATTTAAAACTTTGGCTTACTACTACTACTACTACTACTACTACTACTACTACTACTACTACTACTACTACATTATCACATTTTAAATCTATTTGAGAATTTAAAAATTGACAAAAGAATTGATAATTGAACTTTAAACTTCAAGGGCAAGTGTAAACATTACATTTGTATCAATATAACTATGCAGAATTACTGTAGCAAAATCAATGTGGCAGGCTACAAAATAATTTCTGTCCTACAACTTGAATTCTACAAAGAAGCGTTCGAATGAAGTGATGTCAAAAATGTGCTGTTGTAGCCTGTCACGCGAGTCACATTCTATAAATTCAACAATATGACAGATCATAAGTGACCGCTTAACAACGCCATATATACCAGAAAATGCATGAATGCAGTTACATCTATGTGAAATTTCAAATCATCTGAAAATTTAATTTAGACATGGGAGCTTTGTAATGTCATGTGTAAGTGACCAATATCACTTTTGTATATTTTTATCAACTTATATTTTAATGAAAATAAAATACATCTAGCGTCATCGGATTTATTTCAAAATAAATGGACTTTTGAAAGTCCATACATCTGCGATTTAAAAACACAGAAATACATTGAATGTTTCCACACATAATATAAAATATTTAAACACTACCAAACCTTGAGTCGATATAATCGGGGATCCAACTTTGTTAAGCTGAGGATGCTGGCTCATAGCATCTTCCATCCGTCCAACTTCCTTGGATGTAATACATGTCCCTGTTGGAAAATGACAAGTTCATGTAATTTGTTAAAGGGGAAACATAATAGAAGGGCTCATTTCCAAACAGGCATAATCATTTTCAGGTAAAATTATACATATTAAATAGTTTCATTGAAATAAGCTGATAATTTGTAAAACAACAATGATATATATAATATATCATTGGCGAAACATTCCCCAATGTAAATAGTTTCATTGAAATAAGCTGATAAATTGTAAAACAACAATGATATGGCGAAACATTCCCCATTACCACCCATACTGACTGTAAATCTACATGGCTTGTCTACCTCATTACCTGTAATAGATGCAATCTACAATACGTTGGCAAGACAGTCAACACCCTTTACACGCGTTTCACATATACTAAATCAGAAATTAAACTTAACAAAAAAGATCTTCCATATGTTCATCACTTCAATTCGAATAATCACTCAATCAACGACATATCGATCATGGCAATCGAGATCATCCGCAAACAAACCAATAGTATTCTCTTGAAACGCGAATCTTTCTGGATCGCAAAACTAAAAACACTTCAACCGCACGGCTTAAATTTGTTCACATAAAGTAATTCCTTCCTCATCCTGTACCGGCTTCGGTTTTACTTGTCCACGCTGTACTACTCCGTCCCCGGACCATTTCTATTTAAAGTATTTTCTTGTTTGATTGATTTCCATACATCATACCCCGTCAAGGCTATTTCCGCACCATTTAATCCTTTCACTGCATCTCACCATCTCTCACATGCATTAACTCCTGGTTCACACCCATCTTTCACCCGGACATTCCCGTCTCCTAGATATTAGGTGAGTTTTTTCAACCTTTTTTTTTCTATTATTTACAATTTTGATAGTAATTATTCTTACGGCTATACAAAATATATTGTTGCCCATAAACGGTTGTTATCACATTTTTTATGTGTATCTGTATATCTTTTTTGTAATTTCGACACGCTACTTGTGTAGTTGGATAGCATTGTCATTACCTGATATCATGTTGTTCATTGAATTTTGACGCATTCATATTTCATATCGGTTTTGTTTATGTATTTCATATTGGTAATTTCCCCTTTTGTATGTATTTTGTTCTTGCAGTTTCCAGAAGAAGGTCTATGGCTGAAAGCTAGAAATGAAAATATAC
>JXSR01S002925.1:72225-83768 GCA_000969725.1 Ophiothrix spiculata | reverse complement strand
ATTGTGATATCTTGTGGAACAAAGTTGTAACTCTGAGTTTTACGCTGGGTCGATCTTCAGTTGTCTGAATGTTCATTGGATGCACAGTGAATATTTGATTTGAAGCAACTAGTGAAACTAAATAAGTACAAACATTTTTTTTTAGATTCCGAGGCCGGGCGGCGGGCGGCCCGCACAAGGAAGGTACGCAGGACACATGCAGACAGCAGGTTGCCCATCGCTGATCTAAATATTAAGATATATGGTTTTAATTGGAAGATGAAACTTTGCATTTACCATTATTACCACAAAAGACACAAAAATCTCAAGATGTTCGGGAATGACGCTAAACTTGTCTAATGCCTTTTGATAAATTTTTGAATCTGTACCAGTCATTTTGAATAAACTCTGTAAGTTGTAACAGTAATTGACAAGAGCACTGTGATGTTAAAAAGAGTGTGTGATACTTTGAGTTCATTCATTTTAATCTCACAGTACATGGCTCCTACCAACAGAACACACACTGGAGTAAACTGTCATAAATATTTGACCAATAATTACCTTTAAATTTTAGGAATTCTCGCAATTTTGTAGGGCACACCTTCTCCATTGCTAACTTATGTGCCTCGCAAAATGCATGACTAGAGACAGGTTGGTTAGTACATACATCAGGATATTTCAGCAGTGGCATGCCATTGACAACATTCTACAAGAGTGAAAGAAAGTTTGAATTCATAAACATTAGTAGAGAGTTTTTAATTCAACAGATTCACATAAGGAATGCCATCCCATACCAAAAATAAATGCCATCGGATAGCCATCGGATAACCATCCGATGGTTATCCAATGGCTTTTTGGTATCCATCCGAAACCATCGGCTACCCGATGTCTTCCCGATGGCTCTGTCCCTTGCCATCAAAGAGACATCAGGTACCCGATGTCTTTCCGATAGGTAACAGAAAGACATTTGCTAGCCGATGTCCAGCTGATGGTATATCGGGAAGCCATCAGGTAACTTAGTTTATAGAAACAGCTATCGGGAAGCCATCCAGAAACTTAGTTTAAGAAATAAATGATCATCAGTATCATCGGGAAGCCATCGGCAAACTTAGTTTATGAAAACAGCTATCAGGAAGCCATCGAGAAACTTAGTGTGTAAAATAGATGACCATAAGTACCATCGGGAAGCCATCAGGAAAAGCAGATGGCAACTATGGCACCAGGGGAAAGGTCAATGGGTCTCTTTGTCTGTGCTGTTATTTTACATATGGTGGTTGGCAGTTCATATGGTGTCTCTTGCGATTAATAATTTGGAAATGGGTTGTGTTGTAGGACTTCTGGCGTGGTTTATTTTTAATTTATTGATTAATGCACTTTCAAATAATTGTAATGCAAGTTACCCTGGCAAAAAATAGGTTCATTCATATGTACTTAAAATATACCTAGAATGCACCTAATCAGTTTATGTACATTTTAGGTATACAAAGCATTTACCTATATTATACCTATGACACGGTCCTAGTGGAAATGTACCTATTTTGTACCTAATTTATACGTATTTAGAACTTGATGAAATTTGAAAAACAACTTCATTTATCTCAGAAGTATACCAACATATACCTATTTTTTTTACTTTATATCATTGCTTGACATACCTTATTATACGTATCTGAGACTTAATCATTTGATTTTCAATTTGCATGTACCTATAAGAATACCTATTTCAGACTTGGAACTTTTAGCAGGTGTACCTAATGGTACCTATTTCACACTTGTCTGTTTTCCTGTTGTAACAGGTGACTTACTCAGCTAATTATACCTAGCTATACCTATTTCAGACTTCATTTTTCTTGACAATAATCAGAACCAAAAACTGGTAATTCTAGGTTTATATGCCTATATGATGTATATACCTCATGGAGCTGCTGCCACGCACAATGTTTGTGCTCTCAGTCTTATATACTCATTTGCTGTCCGTAATTTTGCTTGTAAGCCTTATTTATCTGTACCAATCTTTGTAAAATACTATAATTCTGGGCAATATATGGATAAGAAGTATGTAACTAATAACCCTCTATTTAATTAAAAGGACATTTCATAATGAATTAAAATATTGTGGTTCTTATGGGTCAAAAGGCCAGGTCCAGAGGTCAAATTTTACATTGTTTTCAGTAAATTACTCATTTCGATGTATCAAATGAGACAAAACATTGAAATATCTGCTATTTTTAAAGAAATTATCTTTAAGGGTTCATTTTAACCCTATTCCTGAAATTCTTTACATTTTTAAAACTTAATCAGCCTGATTTAAATCAGCCAACCCTGAATTGCTCAGAAGTATATTATTTATCAACATCTTACCTCTGTTCTCATTGCGCAGACCGAGTGAATTAACTTCCATAAACCGTCAATGACATACAAGATCCCACAACCTTTAAAATTTAAGAAAAAATCATTACGCATTTACGAGGGGGTATCAAAACTTACCAGCTTATTAAATAATCTTCATGGTGGAAATTGAGACATGTAGCATAATTAAATCCAAGCATTTGAAGGATTTTAGGGTCCAGTAAATCTTGATGACACAACCAAAGCTTGATTCGTTTGATACCATAGTAAAGGGTATGGTATTGTCTTTCCGTTGATACCAAAAATATGGAAATCAGTTGATTTGAAGCTTACAATTAATATTAAAAAACTAGCTCTCACAATCCGGTATTTCTAAGCAAAATTGAATGCCCTCTCCTGGGGCGTGTTTCACAAAGGCATAAGACGCGTAGTAAGTGATGTGAACCATTCACAAACGCGTAGTACGTGCTGTGATGGGCACGGCTTTCAGTGGACAATAAACAGTGTACTGATGTCATTTGTATCCTGATTAAATATTATAATGTTGATGCATCTCTCGACATCCTGTGTAGGATGGGTAGGAATGAAGGATTTTTAACTCTTTCGATCCAATAGATTTTGAACAGATAGAACGCCTGAGCATTTCCAATCGGTGGCGGCACCGGTATCTCATTTCTTCAATTATGGAAATCGGTTGATGACTGCTACACAATGACGCTATAAACATGGCCGACCTGAAATTGTTGAATTTCATTGACATAGAATGGTTTTTTTTTCAATACAGAGGAATCCTACAATAACGGTCTGTGGACAGTCAGTTAAATGTTACTTCGCATATATTTCCACCATTGTCTCATAATAAAATAACGTTCCTGGCTTTATTTCTTCTGGGTAAAGTTCAAAACATTCCGATACCTCCTTGTGTAAATTAATAACACTTTTAATTGACCATGATAGGAGAGGAACATGAACTTTGAAAATATGATAATACTGAACACTTTACAGTGACAACAGAGGCTTTGCTGTTGGAAAATGCGTATGGGGTTTACCAATAACCAGAAATTGGATCATACAAGATGCTGCTGATAATTTAAAGAAGGAAAATGCATTTGAAATAGAAGCTTCATAATTGTTTATTAAATAGTTGCAACAACTGCATGAAATTAAACAATAAAATGAAACTGCATTGATAAAAATGGGTGTACCTTTTTAGGCATCAGAAGTCTGTTTCATGTAAAACCCCAAAAGTGTGCATCTCCAATACAGAAAGTCTGGTTACGCCACTGTGTGACACACTACGCTAGTTCAAAGGTTGTGTAAGTGTAAACTGAGCAAATGATTAATAAATATTCATGTTTTACTCCATAACTTGTTTTTAGTTAAGCAAATGCACATAATGCACACATCTACTTTCCCATACTAATTCAATTAAATGTCCCGCACTATCGATCACATTCAGTCATAGAGATAACTACAAGCTACTTTGAACTTTTGACAATAAGAAAGGGGAAATAGGTTTGACATGCTACACAAATTGTATACAACTTCTCATCCTTAACACATTTCAGGTGAGACAAAAAAATGAAGATTCTCATACCTTTAGCAATACAGGTAGGTGAACATGTATGTTTGTAGAGTGACTTCTGCCGATACTCATCAATTACATCCATAACTGGATCAAGATTAGTGTCCTTAAAGGGAAGTTTCTCCATTCCAATATCACGCAATTCTTCTTCTACCTCACCAACGTAATACATTTGGGAGACGATCTTTCTGTCAAGAGCTATTGACAAAATAAAAAAAAACATGTATAAAAAAAAGGTTTGAAAGATACAAAACATGATTTAACTGGCAAACTGGGAAGAAGAAAAATATTAAAACAAAGAAGGATGAAGCCAACAATATATTATGATGTACATGCAGTACCATGCTGATTAAGTTGCAGTCTATAAAATGGCATGCATAGTCTTAGTTATAAGATATGTTTAGCGCGCGCGCCGGGCCCGGGGCGCGAGCCCGCGACCTCTGGTTTCAGAGGCGAGAGTGTGGGCTTTGTGCTATGGGGGGAACTCCCCTGCGTAATGATTGATCATGACACAGCCAATTTATTGTTTTGCCTGTCATCTATCAACTATCATCTCATAATGGATGGGCGTACATTATTTTTTCGTAAGGCACCCCCTGCGGGGGCACCAATTTCTCAAAATCTTGGCTACGGGCCTGGTGTGCTGTGTAAAATGTCATTGTTAGCATTACCCTGTTTTTCATTTTTTGTGGCATAATTTGCAGACAATCATTGTTAAACAGATTTCCTCGAAAATTTAGACCTGGGGCACAACTCAAGTAACACTATCAGCACCTTTTATTAAGAATTTTTTACTTACCATCATGGCCTTTTAATTTGTGTGTTTCATTGTATGTTTCTGCAAACCCTTCAAAAGTACACCAGGTATGAAGACTAAAAATAATCAACACAAAAATGATTAAAACTTAAGAAAGTTATGAATTACATCATATATCTTTAATAATTAATTTATTTGGAATAATAAATTATATGAATGCATTTCACTTTGATACTATAATAGATCAGACTTTCACATGGATTGATACAGTTCTGAGAGATATACTCTTGAAGTACCATTTGAAACAAGCAAGCATGTTTGTCACGAGATCCATGTAGTATGCATTATGTTATTTAAAGCACAGAGAGCAAACTGTACCAGCTTGGAAACTGAACACACCGCTACTGTAGTATCAACTAAAACTTAATTTATGAATATCACAAATAGATTTATTTAATATGGTATGAGAGTATGGTCTGATTTTAAGCATTTTTCCCCTTTTCGAGAGGGATAATATATATCCTTTTCAAAAGTGGAGTTTATCAGAATGTGCTTATCTATAAGAAATGTATAAAAAAAATACTTACTGAGAGTTACAATACATCTCAAACAGTTGTTTATCAACTATAACACCATCTGTCACTTCAACAACCTGTAACTTGCTTGGGTAAAACACAAATTTGTCACCCTTCCCGTACATTGTCACATGATACAGTGTTTGGCATCTCTTCCCTACACATCTTGTTGTGATTTTCTTGCGCATCTGTAACCCGTTTAAACCATAGAAGCGTACATCTACTTCTCTGTTGTGCAATGTTAAATTTTTGCCACACTCATAACAGGTAGTGATAGGTGGTGCAAACAGCAAGTGTTTATGGATCTCAGATGTAGTTTTTACATGATGTCCAAGTTTTTCAAACACTTCATTTACAGCCAACTGGTCGAAGGTAGCTGCAAAGTTCTGAAATATGCTGAATCTCTTGGTGCTGGGCTCAAAAAATTGTATCTGTAAAAAAAAAAACAAAAAAAACAAACAAGAAAATAATCAAGGTTAAATCAAATCAAATAGGATAATTAAAATAAGATGAAACAAAATGAAAATTAAATAAAATTAAAAAGAAACTAGACAACTCCAGAAGATCTATGCCTGACTTACCCAACCAAAGGCTGCATGTGGTTGGCCAATGAACATTAGCCCTTTGGTCTAAGACTACCCAAAATAATTTATCAAACCAAAGGGTATCTATCTACAAACTAACTTTTGACTTTGGGTTTCTGCTGTTCTGTCAAAAAGGTGATCTCTTACACAGCTGTTTCTTTTTTTATCATGGACCACTGTGTATCAACTTTGATCCTTGAAAACCTCCAAAGTGAAATGACCAACGTCAACACTGTCGACAATACATTTCGTCAATGCAGTAATGGCGACTGAATTTTTTGGGCACACTGCTGAATTAATGCTTGCAGAGAATTCAAAGAGGTGCCGTAGAATGTGAAGATATACTTGAATGTTGTTTTCTCATGTACATGTTGTGTTGTACTTACTCTTATCGCATTTATTTTTATATTAATTATTTTATGTTTTTGTTGACGAACTCGATATATACAAACAAGCCTCTATGGACAGAAAGTACAATTTCAATAGATTTTAAAATGAAGAGGACAATGAAATTTAATTAAAATTGGTTAAGAATTAAAAGAATGGTTCACAGCACTTACTACACGGCTTAAGCCTTTGTGAAACACGCCCCAGGAGAGGGCATTCAATTTTGCTTATGTTTTGGATGTTGGAACCTGATTAATATGATAGATTATACTTCAAAGGTAACTTTAGTTTATGATGAAATTAGAAATTCGACTTAGACATGATTTTAAACTTTGCTCAGCTTCAATGTCCCGTACCTCACAATTTACTATGCCGGTCGTTACTTAATATTTGTACAAACTAATTTCAGTTACACTGAACTTAAACATTTATCAAATCAGGGAAACATTAGTTTGGACCTGCCTAATTGCAATTTCATAAAACCTTACACACACAGAGGAAATATACATACATATTTCGAACATAATCACTTGGACCAGAGCTTAAAAACACCAAAATTGGAGGTCACTTGAAAATCTTTTATCACATTCTATGGATGCAAAATAGGCATTTGTAATATCAATGTAATGATTCTCTGTATTAATAAATTATGCACATTTTGAAAATTACATTGCTTTCTCAAAACTATTTCACTAAAACCTTGCAAAATTAAACCTGGGTACTTTGAATATTCCTCTATTAGAATTTGAACATGCCAAAAAATTGGAAACTTTTTAAGACTACTACATTCTGCTTCCTGCACAGAATATAGGCTGCACAGCTCATTTGAAAACCGCCACTCCACTCTACATTTTTTGTATGATAGATTTGTTATTTGGTTCAGCATCAGCAATTGCACTCTGCCTGGATATTTCACTTGCGGTACAATACATCCCATATCATACCACCACTTCAAATAATAACTATATAGATCAAGTACCACAAATCATATGTCTTTATCCACACAAATGAAATTCAGAAAATTGTTGAAAGAAAGTCTTGTTCAGAATGGTAAATTGTCTTACTAAAATAAACACATCAAAAGAAATATGTGAGTTTGTATTAAATCTCCTGAAAAATTCCACTATAAGAGAGTAGGATTATTGTTTTTGACAATGATAATCAAAAATTTGAGTGCCCCCTTCAGATATCAAAATATGTTGATGTAGGGTTTGACTTTGACAAGAAACTTGCATAACGTTACAAGTTTAAATGATTCAAAAATCTCAAAATGCTTAGCGTTAAGGAAAGTTTTGAGATGATTCTGAACTTATCCAATGACTTTTAATTTAAAATTATAGGCTTTAATAGTACCTTTGATAATATGTCTAGCAATCCAGCAATTGTTGATACACCATACTTCATAGAGAGTATACACTGTATTTGGTTCCGGTCAAATGATGGATACCTGTCTATTCTGTGTGCTACTTTGAATGCTTCTTGTAGAGCGCAATAGGCATTATGCTTTGACTCCTCCTCTTCTAAATGCTGCATTTTAGATGACGAAGCCATAATACCTGCATGTCAAAAATGATACAAAAACATAATAATTGTAACAGAGGACCAAGTGTCCACAGTAAAAAGAAACGTATGAAGTTACATGTATAATTTTCATACTATTGATTTTTTTGGTATATGGTCATGTGTCGTATGGTGGTGTCGACACCCAAGTTTGGGAGGACGTTACATTGTGCCAATTTTTTTTTTAGGTTTTGCAAACTGCCACAAGAGAAGTACTTGGTCTACATATAAATTTAGGCTTGTTTTAAAGCTTGATTTTCATCTTTTCAATGTATTCAGGGTTTCCATAAGTCTTAGCGTTTTTATTTTACGCAAATAAAACATCCAACAATGTCAGTGGTGGAGGAGCCGCGGTACAGGAGCCCCGGTACAGCAACCTATGTTATGTATTTCAATGGGAATGTAGGATTTGACATGCTCATTATTTTGTAAAATGTTATAAAGTGCAAACTACAAGAACAATGCACACCAATTATCTTGCACATCTTAACAACTTATCAAAGTGCAAATATCAACAATTAACTTGCATGAAATGTTCTATATTTAGTAAATAATTATCTTTTATTTAATTAGCAGCCGCCAGCCAGGAAATAATGGAATTTATTTTTAAATGACACTTAACATATTGCCTCTTGACCAACTAACATTATGCATTTTAATCATTGCAATTTAAATCAAATTTGATGATCAAACTGATCCCTTTTCCATAAGATATTGAATTAATGTCATTTAGTTACTAATTAATTAATAAAATGACTAATTAAATCCATTTGGCCACATGGTGGCACAGGCAGTTAATACTCAAAATAAAAGTATACATTTTTAGAATGCATTTTCTTCAAGGAATCCAAAAAAATAAATTAGTTTAATAGTAGAGGCAAATAGGAAAACACTATGGTTGAGAAGAAATAAAAAATAAATAAATAAAAAGGGTCAATTTTTGACAACCCTGTATATTTGTTTGATAACTTGATGAGTCAAATTATGGCTTGAAAGCTTACAGTTCTGACTTTAAGAATACATGCAATGATACAACATATACCTCTTTCCCTCAAGATTTTTGACAGGTAATAGAAAAACATAAAAATATATATTTTTTTGTTTTACACCCTATATTTTTTCTTACCACCCTGTACATCGGCGTAAAAAATACAAATAATGAATCCTTAGACCATAAGCTTTCAGAATATGTATGGTTTGCCTATGGTGTTGCGCATAGTTTTCATGCTACATCAAGAAATAGAGATACAATGTATTGGGAAATTTGCTAAATTTCAACGCTGGGGTGTCCAACCATACGTACATTTGTATGACCCATTTCACAGTAATTGGCAACATTATGAGTTTTCACTTAAAACCCATACATTTTTTTACAGGCATGGGATGCAGACTCACTTCAAATGTTTTTACTTACCGTACATCTCTACTACTACTAGGCCTACCTCGCATAGCTAAACCAACTTACTTGTTTTTCAGGAAGCAGTCAACCCAAAATAGCAAAATTTGACCAATATGGCGCCAACCAAAAATACATGTCCTTTTTGTTTCAGCTGTGCATTTCCAGCATTACTCGCGTTACCTTTTTTGCGCCATTTTCTCTTTCAAGTGCTGTAGTTTTTACAAAAGATGGACTACATCCTTCATCTTTCACACATACATACCTTACAGGACTTCTTGACTTTCCATTGGTGCTAACAACCAAACTGTCTGTCAAAATATGTAACCGTGGCAGTCGTCTAAAAAAGCGTTGCTCGCGTTACTTTTTTTGGACATGGCAAAATTTGACACAACTTTGATTTACTTGTGTGCTCAAAATAAAAGACTTGCAAGCAATTGAATAAATTTATTAAATACTCATGGTATTGAAGTGCTTGAAGTGCTAAGCAGTACATTTAAATCTGCAGAACTACTTTCTTAATATGTAAAAAGTGGGGAGCATAAAGTCAGTTAATACCGTTACTCGCGTTACTGTAAGAAATAAAACAATAAATTTTGCTTGTGAAGTTACATAACTTTTGAACGGAAGCTCAGATTGTTGTCAAACAAAAAGCAAAAGAAAGATAATTGTGTCCTTTATGTAAATTTGCAATTTTTATTTTTAGCCCTTAATTAAAATGGCATATTCTTCCTTAAACAATTTTAAGCTAAGCTAAAACGATGTATCGCATCATGCACATTTTTAAAGTAATAAGTGATGTTTTACACTGCAGGCCTTGAATTTTGAAAATATAAGGTGTGTTAAAACAGCACTCCTCATGATATTAATGTGTGCTGTAGGTGTGCATTTTGTATCTTATTGTGTTTAATTTTACCAGATTTAGGTGTGCTGAAAAGAGCACTCCTCAAGATCATTGTAGGCGTGTGATGGTGTGCTATCGCACTCGCACGACTCAAAATACAAGGCCTGACACTGAAAAGCACAAACATATGGATTGGTTCAATTTAAATCAATTAGGCCTATTTCTATATTTATGTATGAGGACTTGTAGAGCATCTCTACAACCTGCAGGCCTGTATATTTTACCGATCAGCAATAATATGTTCCTGGTTAAATACTTTAAGGTAAATTTTGTCCAATAACCAAATCAAGTAGATAAGTTAAAGGGCAATTCATGATCCACTTTTCAACATCAAGATCACCTCTATACTGAGTTTTTTAGCCTATAAGAATCTTTGACTGGTATGTGGTACGATCCCAAAACCATTCTTTCAAATGTGCTTGTATTTTTTAGAAAATTGAGAAAATGTGTCATTTTCTAATTGTTGTCGGGGCCCGACATAAATTACAACAAAGTTACCTATGGGGATTTTTAAAATGCTGAAAAGCTTGTAACTTGGAAACAAACGGTCAGAATCAAGTGATCAATATCTTCAGTTATGTTAAGTAATCTTCTTGGTTAGAACAGAGGTAATATTTTGTCAAATCAAAATCATGAATTGCACCTTAAATAAAGAGAAATTTGTAAAATTAAAATGAAATGACAAGGGACTGCAATGGTAAAACAAATTGTTTGGGTGAACGTGGCGAAAATATCAATTTTCCTAATATACACCGGGCACCACCGACCCCTGATTTTTCAAATATATTGCTGTAATTTTCTTTTCAATTTGTATTTCAATGAAACTTTAACACAATTATAATTGTTTTAGCTTTAAATTGAGGTATAAACTATAGATAAGCAAAGTTACACACCCTAAATAGCAACATGGGTTGCCCTTAAATGGACTAGCCTAGATTCCCCTTAGAATTAAAAACTTATGGAAATGCTCTAAATAAAGCTTAAAAGTGTAGTAAAATCCAGAAGAGTACAAAAATGTACACAGAAATGGCTCAAATTGACAGAAAATTGATTTGCAATATAGGCCTATAAATCTATATGTGATGGTGGTGTGACTATCCAGTGTTTCTTTTAAAATCCTAAATTTGTACCTCCATCTGGATTTACCAGCTAAAAGATCAAACGAAGCTCTTGGAGATAAGTTAATTCATCAAAATTTAAGAGAAACAATTTAAAAATTTAATATCTATGCTTAAATTTTTTGTCGCCGGCAACAAAAAATACAGCTGGTAAATAATTTCATTTTTCTCCTCTTTTACACAAATTCAGCAGAAACTGCAAAAGTAGGCTATATTTTTAGAAAGCGTATATTATCAGGATAGCAAATCTAGACTTGACTGATGATATTGATAATGACATTAATTGTGCACAAAAATGTATACAGGGTGATACCAGTGGCGGCACCACGGGGGGCATGGGGGGGGGGGC
>JXSR01S002924.1:5712-16825 GCA_000969725.1 Ophiothrix spiculata | reverse complement strand
CACCCTATATATAATACACAGGGGCCAATTGCTATTCATGGGCCAAGTTTGTTCCAGGTAGGGTCAGAGAGGTAGGGTCAAAGGTTCAGGAGTTATGAGCATGACCTAGGAATGACCTGGGATGACCTTTTCGGACCATTTTAAGATTTGACCTCTAGATGACCTTTGACCTTGGATGACCTTACCAGACCCCCTAAAAACGCAAACTCGATCTTCCGCGGACCACCCATCAAGTTTGAGGAACGTGCGACCCACCATCTTCGAGAAAATAGATGGACAGACACACCGACATACATTGCGTATTATTATATAGATGCTTTCTGATACCAGCCCTAATAAGAAATAACAGATTTAATACCAATGGTTTCTCTTTTCCTTTTTGTACATTAAACAGCCAATACTCAAAACAACAATCACCCTATTTTTGTCACAAAATATAAAAGATTTTACACTGATTTTGTATAATCTGTAAGCCTAATAATACTATGACTTTTGAAATTTCCATTTTCTAGTACTGTATATTGGTATTTTCAAAACATAAAGAAAACATGTTTCAAAACAAACAAACAAGCAAACAAACAAAAACATCATTAAAGGATAAATTTCATACAGCCACATATTGTGTATTTCATGCATGGTACTGTTACATCTGTGAATTTTACCAAAGAACCCTTGAGAACAAACAGTTTTTCATTTCAATGATTGTTTTGTTTCAACATTATCATCACTTCATTACTCCTGCACAAAGTGTAAAAATATCTTGGCACTTTTCATAGACCATCTTAAGATTAACCCTTTCAACCCTGGCCATTCAACGAGTACCTATACCGCTGACCTGGGCCAATCTAAAAGTAAGAAAAAAACCACAATAATACCCTTAAACTTACTTTGATTTTGATTTCCCTTGCTTTACATTTTTATTTTACAGTAGTCTGAATTGTTCCAATGACCAGCATTCACAAAAGATTACTATTTATGTCTGTCAACATATTCGACGTTTACATTATAGTCTATGGGCGAAGCCACATTTGTTGAAAATTACAATCAAATTTACCAAACTATGAGAAATTTTCACCTCTGTCTTCAAGTCTTCAATTTATACGTGACTATTCACCATATACAGCAGTACTCTGGTCCTAGAGTTGATGACGTATTTTGACATACGGTCATGGTACCGGGGAAGGTTCCCCTACTCTTATTTCGAACAGCTGTAGCTTAGCCTGTGACGTTCTTTTACATCCGACAGTGTGTCAGGAACACTTCAGATGGGACAGACGTCTTAAAGTGCCCTCCGAAGCACAAAGCAAGTAGAGCAAAGTTTCTTGCTTAAGGAAACAAGGAGAAACAAGGGACCGAGGCTCGGCCCCACGACAGATGTACAGAATGCGATTACGAGTCCAACGCTCTAACCGCTCGGTCACGCTCCCCTCTGTCAAGTAAATAAGAGCAAAATGACTCATTAATCGATATGGGGCATAATCATTGAAAATTGCCTTCTGCGAGTGACCAAAATCCTCATTGAGTGACCTATTGCGCCATCATTTTTAATAGCAATCAGCAACCCCCACTATGTTAATTGGTTCAATTCATTATGAAAATGGGGTGCAGAGTTTAATATGGAGAAATGCTAGACTGGGTTACTCTTTTTGTTCATACATGCGGTAGAAAATAATAATGTTTCCTATTTAACGCAAAAGCAATGTAGGAGGTTGGTCATAACCAGCATAATCACACGGTCTAAACTTGGCCACTGTGGATGACCATCAGAATTTGTTATATTAATTATATCGAAGAGGCAGTAATAATAGGCCTACAAGGTATTTCCGTTCAATGTGGTAGTAGGCTGAAAAATAGCATAATCCGATAGCCCCAAAATTTAGAATAAAATGTCCTCCAGAAGTTAGGCCTACCATTGTTTTTCATGACATAAATAGTTAATCATGTTTTGTAGTCTAGTGATGGATATTCATCAATTGAAAGCTATTATACAATCACAAGGTAGCAATCACCTATATGAATACGTGGTACGATCCATCAATCATTTTGCCAGTCACTCGTGGAGGCAAAGATTATGCTGGTTGCTGGCAGAGGCCACTGAATAACTGAAAAGATTATGACCCTTTTCCATTAATCATGGGTTCAAAGCTTCATAGATATCTTCCTATAACCATTGAAACCATTGAACATTGTGACTACCAATGCCTGTTGAAAGACGCATAAACTTTCTGACACTTGACCTAAAAGCCGGTAAACTGGCTCATCGGGTATACTGTACATGTGTGCTGGTATACTGGCTCATCAGGTTCAAGGTTCAGGTTCATCTTCGTTAAGTTACACACATCACAAAATAATCATAGTCTTACACCTCTGCATTTTTCTCAGAATCTTCAACTGCTGAAACAAATGTTGGGTTTTTTTTTCAAAATGATGATTTTTTTCCCTTATATACACTAAAACATCTTCATACAAGTGTGAATTAAGCACATTAAATATTAATTTCATATTGATTTTTGCACAAGCAAATTAAGCCAAATGCTACAATGTATCTTGCATATTTCCCAGAAATGTCTTTATTGAAAGAATTCTTTTGTACACTATAAACCATTAAAATATCTATTGCAGTTTGCCATAAAACATCTAAAAGGATAGAATTCCACATTCCTCTGCACTTTGCAGCTTAGTTTCACTTCACTTTTTTGCATTTTCTGAGAACATCAGAATCCCCTTGACAGCATTTCATCCCATATTGAGACGGCTTCCTTGTTCAGATTTGGGATTAACTCCTCTCCAGTTGAGGCAAAGGTAAAGGTGTGAAAATTCCCTAGTCCAATGGCTCACTAGTCCGACAGCTCGCTAGTACAAATTGTAATTATGACTCACCAGTCCGAATTTTAAAAAAGGCTCGCTATAGTACGAATTGCAAAAACAACTCGCTAGTCCAAATTTTAAAAACAGTTTGCTAGTCCGAATTTAAAAAGGGCGCGTCAGTCCGAATATTTTTAAATACACGGACTGGCGAGCCCTTTTTAAATTCGGACTGGCAAACTGTTTTTAAAATTTTAAAAAGATTTGCTAGTCTGAATTACAAAAGGTCCACTAGTCCGAATTTTAAAAACTTCAACAGCTTGCTATTCAAAATAGAAGAAATTATGACTGTATGCTTCTATTACTGTTTTTTATTCATTTGGAAAAGAAAGCTTTTTCCAAAATTCGAACTAGCCAGCTGTGTTCAAAATTCGGACTAGCAAGCCTGTTTTCAAATTTAGTGGACTGGCGAGCCTGCTTTAAACTTAGGACTAGTGAGCTGTTTTTAAAATTTAGTGATGAGCCTCTTCTCATATTTGGACTAGCTAACCATTGTACTAGCAAGCTGCTTTTTTTAATTAGCAAGCTATTTTTTCGGACTAAAGAGCCTTTTTCAAGGTTATATTTTCTCCATTGAATAACACGTATGGACTAGTGAGCTGTGGAACGGATCCCGGTTGATATATATAGGTGAAGTAGACCTGAGTGGAGATATATCAGTAACTTATAATAGGCGAATTCCAACGTGACAGGCGTGACCTTTGCATGAACCTTTTTTACTCAGAATAGCTGGTAAATTTTATCTAAAGGCGAACCACGGAAATATTCCTATATGTTATAGTAAACATTCGATATTGGATGCAAAAAGTGAAAAATTTATTCTAACTCAATCACTGTCTTCACAATGGGGACACAAAGTGTCTGTGACAGGCATGACCCAAACTGACACTGCCTTTTCAAAAATATGGTTTAATGCTGAATTCTATCTCTTTCCCACGGGAGATTTGATTCCTGTTTATGTTGCAGTATATCTTCTTTGGGGAACCAATCAGGAAACATTTCACTTTTGGAGCTGTAGCTCTTAACTTGGGGAATACAGGCTTAATCATTTCGTGACAGGCCTGACATTTGTGCACACCTAGTAAAACTTGATTTTAGCAATGGATCTGTTGTTTAATAACGTCTTTATTTATGATTATGATTAATTTTCAACAGTTTTGATACTGTATTATGCAAGTCTAATCTATTTTTGAGCTTTAACCTTTGTCCTCCTAAGCTATTTTTGCAACACGTCCTCCAAAGGGTTGTTGCAACCACCCTAATATTTTAGAACGGAACCTCCTATGAACTTGGTTTTGCTAATAATAGATAGGTATGATCCTCCCCTATCAAACGATACCAAGATCATCAAAATCGGCCGAGGCGTTACGTAATTATGACGTCATAAAGCACTTTCGGATTGGAAAATCAGGCAAAATTGCATTATGGCAAAAATGGCCACCAAAAAGCAACATTTTGATACAAAAGTTCTAAATAACAGATTTTCGTCGGGTTTTTTGCCAATTAAGACAGAAAATGATGATTATAACATGTCTTTTAAGTTTGAGTTTATAGCATGCACATTTTTTTCAAAATGGCGACTTAAACATTTCCGGGATTTCGACTTTGTGAGAGGCGTGACCGATTTTGAGATGTAATAGTGGAGAAATAAGCAATCACTGAATGTTTGTTTATTGCTTTGCAGATGTAGACTCCATGATAGAAGATAGATATTGATGTTTCACCAAAACATGACCTTTTAATAAAACACAGCAAAAACTTTTCATGTTTTTCGTGACAGGCGTGACATCTGAAAACGGCAAATTCCAACAACACACTACTCGGCTATGATTAACATTTATTACTAAAACGCGATTGTACTTTAGAGCACAGAGACTGGGGCTTCTTATACACTAATAAGGAAAAGCCTCAGATGTTTTTCTCTGTTTCAGTACCAAATCACTTTTTGGTGCAAATTTGAGGGTAAAATGTTACTAAGGCAACATCCAACTTATATCAGTCATAAAATAAGTTCTATTTGCTTTATGGAAAAAACAAAAGTAGTTCCTGAGACCTTGACTTGTTTACTTTCAACTCAAGTATTACTTTTATGTCAGAATTGAACTTGAAAAATTCATGTATGTGATACAAGATCATGGAATTAGCCAATAATAATAATAATATCCAGTATTTATACTGCGCTATTCACCGTAGTATCATAGCGCTTGACATTATTACGCTATTATTAGGAAATCATCACAACCATCTCACCTCAACTAGATCGCAATCTTAAGACGCCGACCTATCGGAACTAATAGATTGTAATATTGACCTCATGATTCGGAGTTCTGCTCTGTTCCACTAGACCACCAGGCTATACAATGGTATAGCTGTTACCCCTAACACAGAAGTCCAAGGTAAATAATTAAAGTGGTTTATACAGAAAGAATAATTCCTCTATTTAGGCTAAAGAAAAAAAGAACTCTGTCTCAGCTTCCCGCGCGCATATAGGCCTATGGTGTTTTTATATGTGCTGATCACATTTCTGAAATGGATAAACCTAGTAACACAATTTCATATATACTGCGTTCATAAATTTTAAAATTCATTAATGCAGTATAATGATAGTTGATATAAAGATGGCTATCATTCTAATTTGACCCAGCTATGAATCCCTTACAAACACATTAAAGCCAATTTACCTTTATTACTTGAGGTAAGAAATATAGTTCAGAAATGTACTTCCACCAAAAACTGTCCAATTTTACACTATGAGCCAAACTGCAACCCAGTCTATTTCAGACAATATTGAACCAACACTGTATTTTTATGCCTATATTACTCCTTTATGTTTCCACTTCAAATTAACTTTTAAGACTTTGATCCCATGACTTTTTTTAAAAGAAATATTGCATGTGTACAACTTTAATTAAATAATGCTCATGTTTACGACCTTTGGCTAATTGTGTGAAAGGACAAGCAAATATTTGCATCAGTAAATTAACAAAAACCAGGCTTTCACGTTGTTCAGAAAAACTGATGAAATAATTTGATTTGTTTAGGCCACACTAATTTAACCCTATTTAACCCAATCGTGCCATATGGCACGAAATTGCTTTTTCAGGCTGTAGCAACAATATCTAGACATGTGAAATCAAATACAGTGCTGAAATAGAAATTATACATTCTTTTTACCCAATTTGTCTATCTTTAAAGCATGATTTAATGGCTTAAATGGCCTGAAACCATGAAATTTTGTCCAATTGTAGGCCAAAATTTAGCTCAAAAATTGGGGAAAAAACCGTCATAAAATTATGAAATGTTTATGAAATAAAATAATTTCTTTTGATTTGAAGAGATAATTATACTGGCTTCCTCAATAGAACCTAAAAATGTATACTTTTTGAACATAAGTAGCCAAAATACTGACTTAGATTTATGAAAAATAAGTTTTAAACAAGAAGCTCATTAATTATTCATGAGCATATGAGTTGCATAATTGATAATGCATCCTCCTTTTCAGAAAGCTGAATGTCCAAGCTATCCAGTGATGTGCCACTTCCAATACCATTACAAACGAGTCTCATTAAAAACCACGCCATATAGTTTCTACTACATTGTACCCAGTGCACACAATTCATGCCATTTTGGGACGGGTTAAATAGGGTTAATTGTTTGTCTCAAAGCTCACATAAATTTGAAAACCTACTGCGGAATGCATTTCCCCATTTTTTTCCCAACTATACCAGGTGTTACACTAGCCATTTTCGCCATTCATTTTCCATCCATTGATGTTTACTTGAATATTTACTCGCAGGTATGTTGTATTACTTTGCTGTTTTGATTTTTTGATCCACAGGACACGATTTGTGATCTTTGATGGGGTTAATTTGACGAAATTGGAATTTTTTAAAAAAAAATTAGAAAAAATAAAATTTCGACAATTTGGCGATGTTAATGCGCATGTTTAAACTAACATGCAGCAGCTTTGAGACAAACAATTAAATTAGTGTGGCCTTAAAAACTAGATAGTGAAGATCAGGGTCTAATGGCCCCAACCAATATTAGGAATCAAATGGAAACTTCGAAATAAGGCAGTTCTCAACTTTTCTCAAAAAGTACAACATGAATAAAGAAAAATGTATGATTAAAGCGCCAAATGCACTCTTTTAGGCCGTATTTTACTTTTTTTTGTGAGTGCCCATATATATTGTGCCATATGTTTTCAGCAAAGATCCGCTAATTATTCAATATCCATTCTAATTTACATTACAAAGCATATATGAGGAGGAGAAATATATATTTTATATGATCAATACGATCATGCAACATATATGGAGTAGTTATTGATTTTCCATCATCAAACCTGCGTTATTATTTAGAAAATACATTATTATTATTATTATTATTATTTCTTTCTTTATTGAGGGTTATACTGCTTCAGTGACAAGCACTGCTTTTCAAGCAGGCCCTCATTGTAAACATAGCAACAAAATATATTTCACAATATTGGAAGCTATTAGAAATTTTTACACATGCATGCATTTAAGGGAACATTTTTACCTATCTTTCCGATCATGATATACATTTTATAATGAAAAGAGTGAACAGTCACTCTTTCTTGGAGTGATTTTTTTTTCACGAACGGGGTTTCACTCGACCAATCTTTAAAAGAGTGGCAATTTTTTCACTCTTACGAAGAGTGAAATGTAACTCTAAGAGTGACATTTTACTCTTTTCTATAGTGAAACCACATTCGATTTCACTCGAAAAGAGTGAAATTAGTGAAAATAAATTCACTCTAAGAAAGATTGACTGTTCACTCTTCCACCCAGGCCAGGCTTTATGCCACTAAAGACCGTAATGAATATGTCACACACAAAAAACTTCCTGCTCCCCCTGGAAATCTAATGGTGTGCCCCTAGCAACTTCTTCAATCCATCCTAATTACTATATAGCTGTTGTGAAGTGGATATGCAATTTTTGGAAGAGAGACTAAAACATTATCAAATAATAGATAGGGGGATATATAGTGCACTATGCAAGCTTTTCTTAAGCTAACACCGGGCTATTTTTACCCCATGGTTCCCGACCTTTTGCGCCAAGTGCGCAAGAAAAAATGAGACCCAGGCGACAACAATTTTCCCATTACAGCATCTGGATCTTGCCGTATACATTTTTTTGCCTCTTTAGGAAGAAAATATCTGGAAACATCTAGACATTTTTGGAAAACAATACATATTCATCAGAAGAAAATCAAAAAAGTTCTTTTATTGATAAATTCTTGATTTCCAATCAAAATTTGAATTAAAATGCTTCGAAATACTGGCTCTGTGGAAATTTCAAGCTCCAGCAGCCGCTTTCTTAAGATTTCTGGCGTGGTCCGAAAAGCTTGGCACTATGCTTCCCTAGATGATTTGTTCTACATGGCCTCATTGCACTTTACAGCCTAATTTTGACATTTATGAAATAGCTGATCTTCAAAATTTTCGTAAAATTTTCGAAAAATCAACAAATTGAGCAAAAAAGGGGGTCATTCGATGTAGGTTCTCTAAAAATCAGGGCAATGGATGAGAGTCACCATAAAAAAGAGGATTATAAGGTTGACTTTCAAAATAATATGGGGTCATTGGGTGACAGCTCAGTGAAAAGGAGGGGTCATTGGGTGAGAACGGAGCAAAAAAGGGGGTCGTATCGACAGGAGCATGACCCGTCCAAAATATGGGGGGGCCCCCCCCCCCCCCACCGGGATTCCCCAACAAGCATCATTTCAGGTTCTGCGGCGACCTGAACGGGCACTGAATCTTAATCATCCCACATATTAACCATCGCAAGCCGGATAAGCTCCCTGAGTTTCGTACAGGTTTCCACAAGACAATAGCAGTTAGTTTCTTGCTCAACTTGAAGGGAATTTCAAGCACACTCAACTTTTGGCACCAGCAGGGTTCAAACTCTGGACCTTTTGCACCATAAGCGAACATCTTACCGTTTGAGCTAACTTGACCGAAGGAACCAGCCTAAATAGCCAAAGTATGTGTTCTTCAACCAGTTTTTCAGACTCATACAATCAAATAGAATATATTTACATTAGTAAAATTCCATCAAAACCTTGAGAACACTCAACTCTTGGTCAGAAATGCTTTTTTATACTTTTAGCACAGAATCAAAAAATAAATAGACTTATACTGAAACATAAATGTAATTTCCTTTGGCCTTTAATAAAATTGTGCAGGGGTAACCTGACCTAGATTTAAGCAATCTCTTATTTGCGGGCGATTTGCAAACCAATTAGCTCTACACTTGAGGTGGCTATAGCAAACAGTCACAGTAATATATAGGCATACTGAAGCATAGTCCAGTGGCCCAAGAAGTGCACTTAAAGTTTGGGATGGATCGAGTAATTAACTTTGATGAAGATAACAAATGTATGGTCTGCTTGTAAAATCAGATTGAGTCTTTAGAGTCTTTTATTAAATCAAGGAAAGAGAGGGTGAGAGCCCTGGAGTAGGGGCACGTGGCCAGAGGGATGTCAAGGTGTCACCCCGTTGCCAAATTATATACTTTACATTTCTGATTTTTATAATGGGGTGAATAGGAAGTGGACACCATTTTAGACCATTTTGGACACCCTATTTTAAAATCTTGGCTAAAAGCATGGGGAGCACTCAATATACAAAAGCAAGCATGCGTGTGAATACCCTTCAGAAAAGTACCCATAACGAGGACAGCCATGGTATGGTGTCTTTGAAAATAACCCTTATTAACAAGTACTATAGTTTGTCAACCATACCCTTAAAGGTAAACTTTTCAAAGTACAGCTTGTCCCGATATTAATGCAACGAGCAAATAAAAAATAGTAAAAAATGGTTGCCAAAAGATTAAATCATAGTAATATATGTTTTTCAAAAGTAGAATAATTACTCTACAACATGCTTTTTGTCCCGTTTCATTTTACCATTCCAGTCCAAAGATATGGAGAATTTAAAAAAGCCCTTTAAATCAACTTTGGTCCGATTTGTTAGTTTAGACTTCCAGCTAAAGAAATGCAAACTTGAAATGAAGAGAATTCTGCAAGCAACTGGAGCAGAATCAATCCAAACCAATCTTACCTGACCTGTACCTAACATTAAGTGATATTTTAAGTTCAGTTTTAACTTAAATTGGTCAAAATGTTCAATTAAAGTATGGATCTTCCTGATACTCTCATATTCCTTGACTCTGTTACTTTTGGTGCAAAATTCGAGTAGTTTAGGATACAATTTCTACCAAAAGAGTCGAGAAAAAGGATTCTAATGAAAGATGTCAATCAATAATAAGTCTTTAACCGAAACCACTGAAGAAAACTGAAGACAAAGGAGTTTAGGACCTAATGCTTCATCTGGCCCATCAAGGGGACGGAACAGGTTGACTAAACCAGGCGCAATACTCTGCTTAATATCAGCAGATCATCATTAAATCGAGTCCTTATGCCATGAAATGGGTTCAAGGGATGCTTCTCCTAATCATGTGATGTTTTTAGCAATTTCCATTCAACGTGTGCCCAATGACGTCACCACAGGTAAAACTTTACAGATTAACAAATCAGATCACCAAAATTGTTGTGGTCTTTACAAAATGTGCAATAACTTTTGATTCAGAGATCCAAATTTAACAAATCAAAAATACTGTAAAAACCAATGGTCTACTGTATAATTTTATTGTAACGTTTGCTCACTATTGGGCTCTGTTCTCTCAAAATAAAAGTTCAAAGTTCGTTGCGTTTTTTGTGGGACACCCTGTATACCAAAAAAAATTAGACAAAAGGAAAAGTATGATCGGTCTTTTCTCATCACATATTTAATACATATTCAACAACTGATCGTATCTTCTTATACAAGAGCGCGCCGTTGTTGATTTCTGATGAATCCACGGTTGATATTCAAATAAGCGTGTCAAGCACGGCACAGCATACACAGAGGTGCGCTTATGCAGTACATGTAAGTACATGTAAGTCGGGGCACTGTTCACCGGGAACGTGCAAGTACTGGCGCTTGGGAACAGTTGAAAACCACAAGGCAACAAACATTTAAACCTTTTAACACTAGGATTTTGCTTCAGATTCTGCTTAATAGAGATGGTCAACACGCCAACGGTAAAAATCAAATTTCCGAGGGTAATTGTAAGTGGCAAAACAAATGTGAAACACCTTTATTTTCCTTGATATGTTTTGTAGAGCTGGTGTTCTACCTCAACAATAAAAAACAAAAAAATCAATTATTCAGGATATTTT
>JXSR01S002922.1:4754-20963 GCA_000969725.1 Ophiothrix spiculata | reverse complement strand
ATATTATTTTATTTTTAATTATCGTTGTCGACAATAATAAATACTGCCCTCTATAGTTTATTTTTTTAAATGAGCCTTTTCAGGAGATCTAGTGCAAACTCCAAATTTCTTTTGATTTGTCTGCAATCTATGATGTGAATTAAGGAATGTTTTACAAACAAATCTCTTTCTTGATATATAGTATCAATAAAACGTTTAGAGAATAGCCTCATACCCAAGATCAACAAACAAAATAAAATTCAAATTTTACTTTTCTGAAGGTTTTGATCAACATTTTTCTGATATCTGGTAATTGACCATTATTTTCTAACATATGAAGTGTAAATCATCCACAAAATAAAATTTCACAATATTGTCCAATGCCCCTTTAATTTTACCAGATAACAGGCATATATCCAGGCTAGAATTAGAAGTAATTGGAACCATCAACTTCATGTTTACATTGTCAGGTGAACACGCACAGTTTTTCAAACCGGCACAATTACCCTTTTAAAATCTAAATTTTTGCTTACAAACCTAATGAATGTGAAATTAAAATTTAAAGTTCTGTCAATGTAAACTGCATATAAAAATTCATAAGTGAAAATAAAAAAAAAACCATGTTAGTGCCATTGAAATGACAGGAAAAATTATAAAAAGCTTGTACATAATTTGTAAAATGTTCACGTTTCCAATCTGGGAAGAAAATTTTGGTAGAACCCCTCTATACATAAGTTTACAAAAATAAGTATAGAAACGGAGTTTCTTTTGCATAATATTTTTTATCATGATATGGTGGCCTGTTTGTCTCAGTTACTATCTTTTATAACATCTATACTTTGTGTTCTAATTAAATATATAAATATAATGACAACTTTTTCCCACACAGACATACTTCATCTCAATAACAAGATTTCAAACAATTCAAGGCTGACATGCATCATTGTTATTTCTGCCAAGATTTATGTCATAAGTATAGAACACTGACATTTTGTGGTGATATTTGAAAAGACAGATGATGCTAAAGTGACTTTTTTGTAAAAAATAAAATGTTCTGTTCTTCCACACTGTCAACATAAATTCCAAAGACAAGCACCAAATAATAAGGAGCCTCATCTTACCTAACACAAGACTGATCATCCCCAAGAAAATCAATTTAGCATAACAAAGCCCTCTGGCTTTGATGCTGCTTCTTCCAATCCCATCCTTTCCTCTGCTTTGACATCCTTGAGCATGACACCTGGCTTAGAAATAATTGGATTTACGGTAGGTTATGCTTTCAATAAAAGAAATTCATTCTGTTAGTGACTTTGTGAATGTTCATATATTGCGCATTATTATTTGTTTATTTATTTTCTTGACCAGTACCTCCAGGGGAAATGAAACAATAGATGTCTATATATTTCATACACAATCAACACAAAAACCAACTCCACCTGCTGTCGCTAAGCATGAGATACTACAGTGGCACATACTAATGACTTGATGATATAATAGCATTGATAAACAGCAGATCCATCATTTCAGCTGCTCAGTGAAAAGGTTATGAGATAAGGAATAGGATACAATTGTGTACTGCATGTTTTTCACTGTTGCATGATAAGCATTTCAGCACTTTATTTATTCCAAGTTACAAATCACCCTCATCATATCTGATGCAGAACATCTCTTTCATATACGAGCACAAATTCCAAACTTAATTTATGGTTAATAAATTTAACATGTAAGCGTAATATTTTAATTTTATCAGATAAAGGCATACATCCAAGCTAAAATGAGAAATGAGTGGAACCACCCACTTCATGCTTTCATACTATCTATTGAAGATAGAACAAAGAGTGTCTATTTATGATTTTGATAATCTCTGAATGAAATTTAGGAACTTAAACCACTCTTTATATTATGACATACATTGGTCAATCAACATGAAATAAATCTAATTTATTCTATAATCAAACCTTTTAAATAAAAATCTATTTTTGCTCTATGTACCTTGCCTTTGTTCCTTCTCTCTGCACTTAGTATATATTTAACTTTTGAAGATAAATTTATATTTTTTCTATAGAGGAGGACACAATTGCATAAAATACATTTGGTTGTCTTTCCTCTATATTTGTTGCATACGGGTAGGTTGTGTAAAAATAAAATAAATGGACATATGCAATTCAACTAGTTATTGTATTAAACACATAATACATTCTGTCATATCTGTCTAAAGGTTGAAAAAATAAGTATTGAGCCTGAAATTGTACATAAAAGAATCATCATCTTTAAAATACACAGCGAAAATATAAACTTGAGTACTGTAATTACACAAAGTTGGGCAACCACTCACAGTTTCTCAAAACTGGCACAATTTTCCTACCTGATTTTTTATTAACAACCATAATGTTTGAGAAATCAAAATTATGTTTATGTAAATAATTGTATACATACAATTCTACATTGCATGAGGAATTATAAAAACTTAACGTAATTTGTGAAATGTTTATGTTTCTTATCTGTGAAATACATATGAATGTCCTTTTAAAGGTTTAGAGTTTCAATAACAAGATAATTGTAATGGACCCCCATAAGAACACAAGTAACTAAAAGCTGAGTTTCTAAATGCATAATATTTCTTATCGGGATATGGTAACTAATATGTCACAGTTCCTATCTTTTATCTGTATTTTGTATTCTCATTAAATATTCCATAGACAAGTTTTCTTCCACACAGACATGCTTCATCTCAATAACAAGATTTCATACTATTCAAGGCTGACATGCATCATTGTTATTTCTGCCAAGATTAACTTTGTTATTGGTTTTTTTTATAAACCCTAGAGTCCTAAGTATAGAACACTGACATTTTGTGGTGACATTTGAAAAGACAGATGATGCTAAAGTGACTGTTTTGTAAAAAAATGTTATGTTCTTCCACACTGTCAACATAAATTCCAAAGACAAGCACCAAATAATAAGGAGCCTCATCTTACCTAACACAAGACTGATCATCCCAAAGAAAATCAATTTAGCATAACAAAGCCCTCTGGCTATGATGCTACTTCTTCCAATCCTATCCTTTCCTCTGCTTTGACATCCTTGAGTATGACACCTGGCTTAAAAATAATTGGATTACCTACAGCTTATGTTTTCATTGAAAAAAAATTCATTCTAGTGACCTTGTGAATGTTCAGATATTGCCATTAATTTGTTTTATTATTTCCTTGGTCAGTACCATTCCCACACCATTACTATCTGGCTCTTCGAAATACTGGAATCTATCCTAGGATTTTGTATCAAATTTTACTCCAGGAGGATAGAACTCGGGGAGGATAGAACTCTGTATAGAACAGCTGCTTTATAGAATTATCTGAGGACCAACTGTTATTTTATCATTTAAAACCTGGAATTTCTCGAACCAATATGTATTTTGAAATTAAAATCAAGCCCCTCAGAGCTAATCCCGTCCCTTCCTCTGCGTTGGTATCCTTGAGCATGACACCTGACTTAGAAATAATTGGATTTACTACAGCTTATGTTTCATTAAAAAAAATTATTCTAAAGTGACCTTGTGAATGTTCAGATATTACCACTAATTTGTTTTATTAATTTCCTTGTTCAGTACCTCCAGCAGAAGTAGCTGTAATATTAGTTACCCCCTGTATGTTCACGCAATACGGAAAGATATTTATGGTTGGGTGCTGTATCACATGAGGCCGAAGGCCGAATGTGATAAAGCACCCAACCATAGATATCTTCCGTATTGCGTAAGAACAAACAGGGGGTAACGAATTTATCACTTGGTATAGGCATGGATCTTATTATTAAAACATAAAATATGCAGAATTAGATCTCAAATTTACCCGAATTGTCTTCATAAATGGTTAATGTCAACCGAGTAATACGGATTTGCCAAACAGGTAATATATAACCGTATTGCATGGTTTGAGGATATGTTTGCCTGCGCGACATTTGCAAGCGCGCAATAAAAACACATCACGCTCAGTCATCCCTGCGCGGTCAAGGTTATTTTTAGACTTAAAATATGTAATACGGCTATATATTAATTTGCTTTCGACCAATGGGATTCAAGGATAAAGTCAACCAAGTGATAAGATATAGTACTGAGTATGGGAATGTGCATATTTAGTTTATTTTCAGATATCCTCTTTCACTTTTTTTGTTTTTTCTTTTTAATTTTCTGTTCTCTGAACCAGTGTAAAATATTTTAAATAAAATATTGAACCTCTGAAAAATCTAAAATATCTACCACATTAAAAAAATCAAATGTAATTTAGATTAGCCTCAAAACATTAGTTCTTAAAGACATTCATGGTGAAACCAACAGACAGCAGTGTAACCAGTGTTACAGAACTAGTTGCAACTAAGTGGCATGATTAGTTTTGGACAAAAGCGCACGCTTGTTATCTAAGCATAAGATTGCGCCTTGTATGCAACTCTTTAAGCAAAAGAGTTAACCTTTTTTGTTTTCTTTACATAGTTGTAAAGTCTGTACTTCAACATAGATTGGATATGACATGTATTCACAAAAACATCTGGATTTCTAGACAACAATAAACCCACACACAAATACAAAATCGATATACATGTCACATGTCATTCTCTTCCAAAATTCAGTACACAGCATAACCCAGCACTGCAGCATCTTCCTCATCCAAAATTCCATATCTCTTACTTTCCTCCCAGGCATCGCATCTGTTACAATCTCAATCTCAGCCCTAGATTTTACAATAGTCACATCAATTTTTGATGATTCTATTATAGTTTTACATGTTTTTTATTCGTCAACAACTTTGACATTTTAAATACGGAGAAAAATATATATGACAATAACTTGAAGATCAATCAATCAATCAATCAATAAATGATACAAGTACTTGCATAACATGCATACCCCATGAAGGAGTCTATTCGTACAGGGGACCCACGGCTTTACGTGACTGTCCAACCACGGAGCAAGTAGAGTAAAGTTTCTTGCTCAAGGAAACAAGGAGACGAAAACCGCCCGGCCCAGGGCTCGAACCCACAATCTCTGTATTACGAGACCCGTGCTCTAACCGAAGATGATTTAGTCTATATTGTCATATTGTTCTATGAAACAAATCCTTGTTGTATAAATCATCATGTGAGTGCAAGAAAGTCGTATCTGCAATGGCTGCCCTAAGTTATTTTTATTTTATACTTTGTCACAAGAATGTGACCAATCTCTCAAAATTTCCCTGTCTTATGTATTGGTTCTTGAAATGGTTCTTCAGGTGACACCGTCACCTGAAGACCCATTTCAAGAACCACTGACCCAAACTGGAGATTTTACAGTGTGCAAACCAAATTTATGTCAAATGGCAGCTATTGCATATACAACTTTCTTTCACTCACATGACGAAATGACATTTAGAGCAATTGACAAAACCAAGATCAACATGTGAGATGGACTAGATAGGCAGAAGGGAGAAGAAAGTTTACAGTTATAAGGTTGATCAAAATCGAGGGGAGGATTTAACTGGACAAATTCAACATCATCCCAAGATTTTTTCCAAATATTTTGAGATTTTTGCATCATTTTAAGTGTTACAGGTAATATGGAAGCATGCAAAGTTTCATTGTCAAAATCAAACCCTACATGTTGAAATATTAAGAATTTCTTTCATTAATTATCATAAGATACAATTATTGTTGGCAAAAAATAAAAAAATACTCTAGAGTTTAAATCTTAAAATTGACCTTTAATTTTTAATTATCCAACGCAAATTTAAAAATTCTTTTAATTTACCTGACATCTATAAATTCATACATTTAAAGAATAGTCTCATACCCAAGATCATCATGCAAATTTTAGTTTCTACATTTCTGAAGGTTTTTATAAAAAAAATTCTACAATTATTAAATATACCAAGCGTAAATCAGCTGCAGATAAAATTTAGAAATTTTGTCCAGCGCACCTTTAAATTTGATTTTGACACGTTATATGCCTCGGATCTTGAACACCGAACTCATCTTTCAGAGTAACATTTTTTAAAAGGTTTCCTACTTTTAGAGATTTCGACTTAATAAAAAATGTAGGACTTTTGACCAAATTTTATGCCATTATTGTGGAAAACTAAATGCCCCATGTTTTTATCTACAGAAATGCCCATCTCCACCACAATCATGAATACCTTTCTTTAGAAGACAAAAATATCTATATCTAAATAAAAATTAATTCAAAGATTCATTCAATACATTCCATTTTTTCTCAGTTATATTCTTAGAACTGCTTTTCCATTGCACTCCTTGTTAAAAGAAATCAATTAAAATCACTAGACCCTCTGGCTACTTCACACTGCAGCAGCATACCTAATAAGGCTTATCAGCTTGAGACGTAAATTCAATTTTCTGCACAACATTTTTTAATGAGGACAATTTTATTTTTGGAAGACCTGGTAATCTGGCACATCATGTCTTATGTCACAGGGCTCATGATGAGTCTATTTCAACTAAAAAGAACACTTCAAATTACTTGATTTTAACAGATATGTTCTGAGCATGGGCATACCTAAACCAGGTAGTTTGGTGATTGTTTCTACCAATGCATTAATGGTCCGTTCACTTAATTTACATCTTCAACCATGTAAGAGGTATCATCATCAAGGAATTAGCTAATGACAGATCCTTTGAGGTTGTTTCTGCCCAGCAATTGGAACAGGTCAAAAATGCTGTCAAAGTTGCATGCCTCCATCCATACTAACTTGTGATTCTCTTGTTATTTTCATTGTTATATTTGATCTTTTCTATTTGTGCCCCGTCATATCTAAAGGTACTTTAAGGTCGGCTTAGTATATATTACGAGATACGGGTCATTGAAGCCGAGCATAGTCAACAATCACGTCCAAGGTCAAATTTTTAATTTCATCCGAAACATTACCTTTGAAGTGTATTCTATCATATTTTTATCAGGTTCCAACATCCAAACCATAAGAAAAATGTGTTAAAACCAAGATAAAAATCCTCCCTCCATTCAAGTTTTACTCAGTACAAAAATTTCAAACTCAATTTTCTCAGAACTATAGTTTTCTGATTCAGCCCGATTCCTTTCACCAATTTGGATGTAACTTTGCAACCGAACATCCAATAACCAAAAGCAAGGTGTCATTTTAAAGCTTAAAATTTCAACTTTCAGATGAGACCAAAAAATTGGGGTTAAGGAAAAAAAAACAGGATTATTTTGATTAAGACACTTGTTTGCTCCGGGGAACTGCTCCTGATGGTAATTGGTACTCTTGCTCATCATAAAAAAATGGTGTTAAAGGGGTCTGATTCTGACCTACCAGTGATGTCTACACTTTTTGAAAAAGGGGTAGTTTTCATCATAATTTACACCATTTAGGGTTGTAAATACAAGCTACCTTCGCGCCAAGGGTTACTTTTCACATAGTGTCTCTTAGCTGAGTAAGAAAAAGGTTGGGCCATTTGGGTGCGATTTATATCATCTTACGCCATTTAGAGGTGAAATTTTGAGGTGCTGTGATGAGCATGAATACCACTTAAGTATGCAAGCGGTCCCCTCAGGCTTGCTCGGAGCAAGGGCTATTAGTAGGAACTTTGATGACCGGTTTTATATATATCTTGATGAGCATGTAATTTATACCTGTTTATTAATGAAAAGCTGTATAACCAACCAAATATTTTGGCACTTTTCCATTAACCTATTTCATTCCGAAGGTGTTTTGTGAGAAAAAGCCCCATGGACTAGCACATATATACTTATTTTTAAATCAAAGCAACGATAGTATGAATGAAAAGATGATGTGCTATGCTATTGCAGTGAGAGATAGTAAATTGCCACTTAAAATCCCACTTACAATATTATACTATATTTTATTACCAGACATTGCAACTAAGAAATTGATTTATAAAATTAAAACTCAATCAGGGAGCAGCACAACAAAATATGCCACCAGATTAGATTATATAGATTCATAATATCCAGATATTAAGAATAACCGATTTGTTTGCAACAGTCCTGGTAAACCTCTTCAAGAATACCACAAGATTTTTAACAGAAAACTTGATTATGTTCTGTGATAAAGTATTCTCAACATATGTCTTCTGATTCTCTGTTTAACCACCATCATACATCTACACTGCCGCTCTAAAAAACCTTTATTCAGTCATATCTCAAAAGGCATTTATTCAACGATTTCCCTCATTTTTTGGCAGAGTCTATATTGTATAATTATCGAAGTAACTATTCTGGAATTGCATTCATTGCATTTGAAAATATGGCATGTAATGCATATTACTACTTTCATCGGAACATAAAAAAATTGAGTTTTATATACATTTCTGCGCATTTGTTTTAAAACTTACAACCTGAAAATATTCTCTCCTGTTACAAGATAATAATGAGGTTATGAAAAATTGATTAGTTACATAATTATGAGATTTGTACTTGTGGTGTATTTGTATATAGTCAATGAAATCAGCCATTTTTATAGCAATGGAAGATCAAAATAAAAGAAACATCGATTTATTCATATTGAATAGATAAGTTACCTATACTAGTATGAATCTTTGATGATTCTAGGTCGCTTAATATAAAAAAGAGGTTTTTGGACGTTTTTAATTGTGCGGAAATACTTAAGAGCGGGAGTGTTGTATGAAACAGTAGACATCTCTAGACTTCCACACAATCACACATCAAAGAGTGATCTATCTGCTGTCGTTAACATCAGATACTAGAATGGCATATACTAATGACAAAGATAATATATAGAGAGAATAGTGTAGATACAAAGATCCATCATTTTGGTTGCTGTGTGCCAAGGCAGCAAGATAAGGAACAGGATACATAGTCTACTACAAGATTCATAAGGCATACTACATGATCATTTCAGCATCTATGTATCACATAATTAAATAAAAAATCTTGATATCTGAAAAGAGTATTGTACTTATTTTACATACAAATCATCATCTCACAATATAAAGCGGAAATCTAGACTTTAGTTGTGCATTTACACAAATTGGGGCTATCACTTGCAATTTCCAAAAAGTTGCATCATTACACTACATTACTTCCAATATTTGAATTTTGTTACCAATACTAACATTTGTGAGATTTAAATTCTTCATATGTAAATAGTAAAAAATTCAACACCAAAATGAAGGAATTTAGTGGCAATGAAATGACAGTAAGCATTATGAAAAGTTTACATGATTTGTAAGATGTTTATATTTCGTATCTAGGAAAGATATATCAACATCCTTCTTTAATAACAAGATAAATTTTCTAATCCACCCTGATATACTTTCTACGATTAAGTAACTAGAAGTTCATTTATTCTACAAAATGTTTTAACACTATGTAATAGACTTTATATCTTGCTGCTTCTATTTTTACCATATCTATATTTTTTATTTTCATGGAATATTAAGTTAACAATTTTTTTCTCATTCAGACAAGCTTCATCTCAATAACAAGATTTCATACTGTTATAGGCTGACATGTATCATCATTATTTCTGTCAAGATTTTAATATTAAGTCTTGTCTTGATAAACTCTTGAGTCCTAAATATAGAATGTTGATATTTTGTGACAACATTTAAAGAAATACATTATGTTAAAGTGACGGTTTTGTTACAAACTGATCTATTTTAGAATAAGTATGTTCTTCCAAATAGTCAACATAGATTCCTTAGACAAGCATAAGCCTCATCTTATCTAACACAAGACTGATCATCCCAAAGAAAATCAATTTAGCATCACAAAGCCCTCTGGCTATGATGCTGCTTCTTCCAATCCCATCCTTTCTTCTGCTTTGACATCCTTGAGCATGACACCTGGCTTACAAATAATTGGATTTATGGTAGATTATGCTTTCATTGAAACAATTTAATCCTAAAGTGACCTTATGCAGGCAGATATGGACATTTATTTCATTCTTAATAATATCTTTGGTCAGTATCCCCAGGAGAAGAAACTCAGATGCGTTGCTCTCATATGCATTTTCTCACCGAGTAAATCTATCTTTTGTGTTTTAATCTAGTAAGTTGTCTATTATTTATATTAATAACTCCCAATGCTTTATGAAACAGCTAAGATACAAATACTGATTCATAAAGATTTGTGACATTTATGTGAAAGCCTGGTATTCACCAACCACTTTATTCCAAATGGTGATATCCATGAAGACCACAGACTAGTGTTTATTATATACCGCATTAATAAATTTAACAGAGCTGATTGGATAAAACCCAATCACATGATTTCAAATATTATAACCAGATCGATGAAAGCCCTAAATAGTACTTTTGAAAGTACTATAAAGCGCTAAATAGTACTTTTGAAAGTACTATTTAGCACTTTCGGAAATACTATATAGCGCTTACAACATTTACCTTATATGCGAAGCAAATTTCATCCACGTAATTACGCACTCATCAAACTTATACGCGCAAGCAATTGCACACACTTACCTACGCACGCATTCCTTGTAAGTATTGTATGAGTGAATTTTTTCAAATGTTTTTTTTACTAAATTAGATTTTTTAGCACATGAAAATTACCAATAACAGAAATTTATCAATGCTGTATATAAAACAAATATATACTGACTTTTTCAGATCTCTGGATTAAAACTATGATCCTTCAGTGACTAAAACTTCGCTATTTTACTTCGGGGCTGCGCCCCTCAGCAAAACAGCAATTTTAGTCACTTCAGGTTCATAGTTTTAACCAGAGATCTTCAAGTCGGTATATATTTGTATACTATATATCATATTAATTAATTTAAAGGTTATATGCAAAGAAGGTGAACACTGAGCAGTAATGAACCAATTAACACTAATATAGGACGAATACACAACAATTCCTGCATTGTTTTGCTTCCCAATAAAAATAAAAGCATTTTTAGAATACACAACACAAATCTATACCACTTTGAGTCCACTGAATGATGACATGTATAAAGGTTACCTGACCTGTGCAACCAACTTCTGCAGTGCATAGAAGCGTATACAGTTTAAGCAGTATTTTTGTGTGTTGAAATTTTTCACTAACCTGTTATTGACTGGTATTAAATTAATTATATTCCAAATGATGCTTTACAATAATGTATGAATCTCAAATGATATTAAAAGTAAACTTTAAAAAAAAATATTTTCAAATTAAACACCGTTTCTAGTCAAAAGTCAAAAAATATTTCAATATATAATATCAAAACCCCATTGGTTTGCATTGTGACAGGCAACACTGCATAATTCTTGGGTAACCTTTATTCTTGTCATTTTGGGTGTTGCTTGGATCATTGGTTTTTGTGAAATGGTCATTGAATAATAGTTATTTTATCTTATTTTGCTGTTGCTTTGGTGAAAATTGATTACTTTTGTGTTTAATTCGTTTGATACAGCTAAATTCTAGACTTTGGTGTCAAATATGCCCAGCCTTTGCATGTAACCTTTAAGCAGGTTGAGAAAACCCCGTAAATAGTTCTTTTGAAAAGACTATTTATGATTTTTAAAAAGAATATTTACAGGTTTTGAAAGACTATTTACGGGTTTTCTGCGTAATTTATAGCTGCGTCACTTTCACACACGGACTTAAGCGCGCAACAAACTTAGACACGCAAGCCAATACGTATAATTGCTTGCATTCATGGTTAAAGCATTTTGTTATTGCATTTTTTTAATAAGATTGATTAAATTAGGCCACTGGGCAAGTAAATTTACATTATTTAAAGATTTATTAATACAGTATATAAAACAAATATATACTGACATTTTTCAGATTTCTGGATTAAAACTATGGTCCTTTAGTGACTCAAATTTAGCTATTTTATTTTGGGGCTACGCCCTTCAGTAAAATAGCTAAAGTTTAGTCACTTCAGGTCCATAGCTTACTGAGAGATCTTCAAGTCAGTATATATTGTATACTATGCTTTACTGCTTACTGAAGTGCAAGTATACATGAAAGCTTCTTGCTGCTGTACAAAGTGGTCTTGGAAATATTCAACATTTAGCGTGATAACTTTTCTGAAAGAGGATTACTTTTATATTTGAATACATGCCAGATTTTAACGTTTTTTGTGTTCAACTTAAGCTTATCTTATTTGCAATCAATTACTCCAGATCCGGATATACTAAAAAAATTATCAACAAATTACATTTGTGATTGAAACTACCTCCAACAACCATACTCCTAAATTTGATTGCTTTAGAAATAATGTAATGTACCGCGTAGTGTGATTCATTGTTTTGAAAATAACTTTTTAAACATGACAGGTAACTTTAATTCCTTTTCTTTATACTATGATGACAAGTCTGTACTTTACAATATATAGAATATGTCATTTATTCACAAAAACATCTGGATTTTCTAGACACAAATAAATCCACACACAAATATATAATCTATGTCACATATCATCTCTTCCCAAATTCAGTACACAACATGTAGCATCATCTTCATCCAAAATTCCATTATCTGCTTTTCTTCCAGGCATCACATCTGTTACAATCTCAATCTCAGTACTACTTCTATAATAGTCACATCAATTCTTGATGTGACTATACTTAACATCTTTCTTTATTCAACAACAACTTTGACATTTGAAATACTGATAAAAACAAGCATTAAAATTATATAATTTGGAATAAAAATTGCTTGGTCTATGTCTCTCACAGTATTCTAGGATAAAAATCCTCCTCCTTGTAATAATATAAATGACATTTACAGTCATTGTTAAAATCAAGATGATGTAGCTAGTTATAAGGTTTCATCAAAACCAGGGGTTACTCAAATTTGGATTTGAAATGTTTGAGGCTTATACTTTAAAACACATAACCCATCTGTAAGGGTCTCAGATATGGGTAACCTTTGTTTAAGAATTTTGATTTCAAAAATGTTGGTTGTACTACCAGATTTTGTGTCATTTTTATGCAAAAACCCTAAGATGACAAGAGTTGCTTTGGTCAAAAATGAAACCAGTCTTTACAGATTTCTTGTGGGAAAAAAATGCCCCATTGGAGCAGCAGATATATATATGACACAAACATGCAAATTCCCAGTTTAGATGTAAAATTTCATCTACCTGTAAACCTAATGTGAAGATTCAATGAATTACAGTATCCTTTTTTTATTTTCTTATAAGTGCTTTCTCCAATGCACTCCTTGTAAAAGAAATCAACTCGAAATCTAAGCCCTCTGGCTACTTCACACCGCATCAGCATGCATAACAAGCCATATTTGCCTGAGATGTAATTCAATTTTCTGCTCAGCATTTATTTAATGAGGACAGTTTTATTTTTATAGGACCTGGTAAGGTGGCACATCTTCGTTACATCAACGAACTTATACACAAAAAAGTGAGCCTATTCCTATACTTGATAGGAAATCAAATAGTACTCTTGGCACAGCAAAAAGAAGAGTACAACATAAATGTATGCTGAAAATTTCACTTGATTTCGACCTTTCGTTTTCAAGTCACAAGCTTTTCAGCATTTTAAAAATCTACTTCTGTGTCGGGACCTGACAATAATTAGAAAATGACACATTTTGTCATTTTCTTCAACAATGCAAGCACATTCGAAAGCATGGTTTGTAACATATACCAGTCAATGATTGTTTTTAGCTAAAAACTCAACTTTGATAGAGGTGACCTTGAGCATGAAAAGAGGATAATGAATTGACCCTTTAAATTTACTGTTTCTAGCACAGAAACTCACAATATATGTGTTAAATTAACCCATCTTTGGTGTCATGTCAGAAATAACTAAAATCATCTTGCTATGTTGCATATGACTTAAACATGCATTGTTTTACGAGATTTTTTAAGGTCAAAATCTGCTTCAGGAAAAGTTTTAAAAAAAGAATTTGGACAGAACAACCTGACTTTAAATGTTTTCCCCAAAAGAGCAGCACAGGAATAATTATTGTTTGGGGGCCTTATTTACCTATATAGTATATATTACTGCTAACATTCAAGTTTACTGTAACCCTAAAATTTGTGACCTGAACATTTAAATCCTTTATCATATCTGTCAAGACCTTCATGTGTTTTTAAAACTTGCAAGTCCTGTGTAATGAAGCGCTGGTGTTTGGGGACAAATTTTTTTTTTTTTTTTTTTATTCTTGACTCTTCGCTGTCACTGTAGATTCTTTAGACCTGGCCTGCTTTAGACCTGGTCTTTATAAAAAAAACTAAGGAGCCTCATCTAATCTAATACAATACTAATCATTTCACAAGAAAATAAATTTAACATCACAAACCCCATTGGCTATGATTTTGTTTCATCCAATATCAGCTTTTCCTCTGCTCAGACATTCTTGAGCATGACACCTGGCTTAGAAATAATTGGATTCACTACAGCTTATGTTTTCATAGAAAAAATTCAATCTTAAAATAATCCACACAAGTCATGTTCAGATATGACCATTTATTTGCTTTACTAACATCCTTAATTAGTATCCCTAGGGAGAAGGATTATCAAATATAATGCTGAGCATGTACATCTAACCATACCTTTTTTCTCTATGATAAGTCTGCGCAATGTGTTTTAATATGCTCTCTAGGCCCAATATAATACCACTTTTAGCACTTTATTTTACAAAATATTGACCAACCCTTTATTATTTGAGCAATTTCACTAACAGATGTCAGTGTTACAGAATCAGTTGTTGGTCAGTGGTGTGATTTTTGACAAAACGTGCACATGGTATCTGCACCTTAGGCCACACTAATTTAATTGTTTGTCTCAAAGCTCACATAAATTTGAAAACCTAATGCGGAATGCGGTTTTTCTTTTCTTTTCTTTTTTTTTTTAGTAAATTTTTTTCCAACTATACCAGGAGTTACACTTGCCATTTTTCGCCATTTATTTTCCATCCATTGATATTTACTTGTATATTAAACAGTACGTTTGTTATTATGCCAACAGTCTAGCATCTGATTTGATTTTGCGATCCAAAAGACACGATTTGTGATCTTCGATGGGGTTTTTAATTGGCGAAATTGAAAAATTAAAAAATATATATTTAGAAGAAAAATTCAAATTTCGACAATTTGGAGATGTTAATGCCCATGTTTAAACTAACATGCGCAGCAGCTTTGAGACAAACAATTAAATTAGTGTGGCCTTATATGAAAAACATAATGCACACAATTGTTATTTAGGAATTGTCTTTACGGTAAGTGCCGAACAAAACAATAAATGCAACTCAATAATAGCTTTTAATAAAGCCTTGAAGACCAATTTTTTCCCATTATAATTTTGTTCTCCATATTTCCAATACATGGCAATGCTAAATGTTCTGTGGCATTTTCATTTTGTGTGTTATATGAAAGTGCTGTATTTTTAAGAGTGTAATTAAAGTTGTAGTTGTAAGTTGTATTCTACTGTAATTGTTTCTTTTAATCATTTTTGAGCAGCAATTTGACCTCATTGATAAGGTTGCTCATTTGCTCAAAACTATTATCATTATTATTTATTATAGCATGAAATAACAACAAATGCTTCCGAATCCCCAGACCTTCAGTGAAAAAAAACCTTTTCACAAAAGATTTCCCATAGCACATAATGTTAATTTATCAAATATTTCCGACCAACAGAATTTTCTTATTTTTGGCCGGTCAATTAAAAGGTTCAAGTTGATCATAAATAAAAAAAAATATGGGATCACCTACCATTTTAAAAAGATTAGGCCAAAAAAAAAGAACTCTGTCTCAGGTTCCTTAGGCCCAAAACCTTAAGCGCTACGAGTTTTGGTGTGTTTTTTGTCAAAAAAGGCTATGCGCACGCGGAAATCTATTTTTTTAATTACCGTTTTTAGGTCACTATTTTTTTTTCAGCTGCTTTGCGGTCGAATTTTGTCCTCTTTTTTTTTATCTCGATGTAAGAAAAAAATTAAAAAAACTAAAATTCTCCTGTAAACCTAAAAAAAAAATGCGGTAAAATTAACCCTATGCGCACGGGAAGCTGAGAGTTCTTTTTTCTTTGGCCTAAAGTTATCTGAAGATGAAATCACAGTGGGTAAAATCCTACAGACATTTTCTATACTCAAAATGGCAAAATTTGGTAACTAAATGGATCCAAATAGTCAATTACATCAAGTCTTATATCATGAATTTTTAAGTTTGGACTTTCATCTATTTACTGATATATTTTTTTTAATCCATCAGTAGGAACTTATCACCGCGATTGTCTTTAAGTGCCTCCTTCAAATTTGTGATGTAGGTATTCTAAAATGTG